>MU889963.1:0-11972 GCA_036418205.1 Ostertagia ostertagi
GCATCAGCTATACGATTCCAACTGGTTATACAGGGGGGGGGCCAAAAAAAAAAGACATTTTGCCTCCACTTCCAGATGGATTTAAGCACATTTTACTCAACTCAGACCGAACGGTTCCAACTTATTATTAAAGAGTGCATTCCATTCTATAAGAAAATCTTCATAGTGGCCACGTACGTGGACGGCATCAGAAGAATTAGCCCTGGAAACATGGTGCACTGGTCGATCTCAATGGGGTCTTCGAAGGATCGTGTACCATAACGACCCTTACTGGAAAGCTAGTTCCGAGGGGATTTGCACAGTGGTAGCTAATGCCTCTAGAAAACTATCCAACATTAAATCGATTCACGAAATTGCGTAAGAGCTTCAGGCTGAAGCTCTTACGGTAGACCTCCTTGAGCCTGACGACGGTGACAGATGACGTCATATTCTGAAGACGGTGAGGGCAGTGAAGGAGGGCCTGCGTTCACTTATAGAGGGACACTTAGGGAATACTCTGCTGAGGAACTCCCGTCAACGACAGCAATCTCTGCGAAGAAAAAAGAGCCGAAGTCCGACATAGGCAAAATGTCTTTTTTTTTGCCCCCCCCCCCCCCCCCCCTTAATGCGCTGTGCCTAGGACGGAATCCAGACTGCTGTCGCAACTGTACGCCTCATCTGAGCAAATCCTAGCACCTGGGCTTTCCAACTTCCCCTATCAAGAATGGTTGATGATTTCACATGTTCGGTGACTGTGCTTGTCAAATCGGGTTATTTCAGAAAGTTCTCTTTCGCTCCAGCATGCCGCGGAATCATGTTAAAACGATCGGAAGCAGCAGAGGTGGGAGTCGCCGCCGTTAGACCTTTTGATCAGGTTAGGGGTTGACACGCCATGCTTTATGCTGAATACGGCAAAGCATATCAGAAGACAAACGGAAATTCCTTGTTGAATGGAAAATCTTTGGAAATGGGGTATTTTATTAGTGTGCATATAAAACGACTACTAATAGATGCATTCAACTGCCATTGTTACGCTGAAAGGCTTCCGTCGTTGTTTGCGGAAAATTTCAGAGAAATCCGCTAATATCTCCAAAGGCTTGGTGACTCCAGAGTCAGATTACAAGTGTATTTCTGCGGAGATTGGGAACCTTTCAGGACACGCCGGGCTCAGGGCATGCCAAATTAATTCCAGCACCTACAGTTCACAACAGAACGAAAGGAGAAGCTCACTTAATTGTTCGCGTCCTTTGTTCTGTGGGCATTTGTGTGTAATGCAATCGCTTGAAGTTAAGGCTCACTTCTATTTAACTGAGCTCCTCATGCGAAAGAATTCCATAATGACATAGACCTATTTTCTTGCGGAAAGCCCGGCCTAGTGACTGTTTTGAGATAGGGATTTCGAAATCACTAGCTATTATTATTTTGATGCAAAGCCTAATAACTCCGTCAGGGCCACAGCAATAGGCTTTCGGAACTTGCTGGTCACTGTGGACTCTGTATGGTCACTGGGTTTCATAAGAAAAAAGGTTGAATTTCCAGCTGGCGCAAAACCTGGAGGCATTGTCGTGGGTTCTTCGTCTGGCTGAAGCTGAGGGTATCAAGGATTGTGTACCAATCTCTTGGATCAAACACAAATTGACGCTGTCATCCGTGAGTCTGCGCAACGAGGCCGTAAGAAAGAAGAAACATGGTGATCTTAGCAACAACAACGAAAACAACACCCCATGACTGAGGTAAATTTTACTATGACTTCTAAGCTATAAAAAGCAGTTCTGTCTGCATTTATCAACAACACACTGTCCAACTTCAATTTCAGTGAATACTTCAACACGCGGCCAGCATCAACATTTTCTAATAACCATTGTTTTCTTGATTTATATGAATAAAGGTTAGACATGTTAATGTTCAGATGTTTCGTTTCGTTCTTAAACTACATGAAGCAGGCCTTCTTAGCTTCCACTATTTGAGCGGATCTCTAACAGTAGTGTGTAGTAATGTAAACAACGGTGGCTACACATTTTTTATTCCAAATTTGCTCTGCTAATAACATGAGGAACGCAAGGAACTATTGGACGCCATAATAAATACATATTTGCCGTCCGATCCTGATGAAATAGTAATATTTTATTAGAGACAACAGTGAGATGAAAATTCTTGCTTATAGGAAGCGTAAAATGAAGGCAACATGGGACATCCCTTACAAGGAACGTTTCCCATCCAGCTACGGTCTGATAATGACCTTAGATACGGTCACCTTTTCATGGACAAGGTAACCGCGTCTAAGGAGGAGGGAGGGGGAGAAATAAAAGTACGTTCTAGTAGGATGTGGTTGAAGAAAGCTTCACATCATACAGTGAAGCAAAGCAGACGGAGAAGAAGCGGACTATTTCCTACTTTTTTCATCTTATGAATATGAAGTCATTCGCTTCCGTCAACGGACTAAGGAGACCCATTTAAGCTGGTTCATTCTAAACAGCTGCATCACAATGTTGAATGGCTATATAATCTGCAAGTAGAATAGTAGCGTTCCGTTAGCGTTTAGTGAAGTGGTAAAAGTAGAAGAAAAAGCACTCTTTCAGTCAACCTCTTCGTACATCAACGATTTTGCTACACGTTTTAGAATGCAGCTCGCACTCAGGTTCATGTAAGTTCTATCAGTGACCTACTGTAGGCCATTGATGTACCTTGCTCTCTAGCAAAGAATCCAATCTCGCAACTGTGATATTGTTTTGTGAGTACTTATAATAGCTGTATCAGCTCCACCAATACTGGCATCTCATTCACAGATCAATCAGCGTCAATGGGATCTGTAAATGGCTTCATTTACAACTACTAAATTGCAATTCTCAACATTATTCTGCAGATTGTTCTCCGGTCACGTTTAGGCATCAGTGGGTCTGAGTTTGCAAGAAAGAAAATTGAACGCAGGTGGAGAACATTGAAGGGTTGCTAATTAGATTGCTGTGAGAAGGTAACTCAGCTTTTAGCAATCTGAACAAGTCATGCTGCAACTTTTGCCTTATATTCCGAAATGGCTTCATCTTTGGCACTGATAATATTCAAAGTTGCAGTTTAGGATAAGGTCTTTAGGGTCGGTATTAGGTTGAAACTTGAGCATCAGTTGCTTTTTTCACCCTAATGGTGTGATGACGGCTCCAGAGGTGATGAAAAGCTACTCAGCAAGCGCAGTCCCTCGAATGAAATTTTGGATCATTGAGAGACATACCAAGTCTCTAAGTGTAAACGGCCAGCCAAAGTGAACGAGATTGTCTGGAAATACAGAATAACTGAAATTGTCCCAGTTGGCCCTGAAGCCCAGTTGATGTACTGGCCACGATCGAATGCGTCACCTTTTACCTTCGCTGATGAGACTGGACTTGATATTATGCCATCGCAACATTACCCACTCATTGGCCTATATTCATAAAACTAGCAACTGCTTTTTTTGGCAAATTTTGGATACAAACGAGGCAAACTCACTGACGCAGTGCTTGCTTTTTTTCCAAAACACATAACTCCTTCCAGCTGATTTTTGAGGCGTAGACCGCAGTAGGACTTGATATGTAGGTTGTAAATCATAGTTATTACTTCTACGCAATGCGAGCCTTAGTGTGAGAGAAACGCCATAGCCTCGTAGTATTAGGGTGTCTCATAATTCGTGCACATTTTCGGATCTTTTGCCTGCTATACTTTGGGACTTTCTAATCAGTTTGGGTCGGTCATGAACTTCGTCCTACATATAGCTAAGAAGAAGCTTCACCCTAACCGTTTTCTTCAAGACCAAACAAGCAAAAAAATCAACCACACTCGTGACGCTTTTCTCACGACCCTCTATTGGGATATGATGTTGTCAATCCTCACGCAACATATAGCTTGTCGTTGCCCATTGTGCGGAAGAGAATGAAAATCAGACAAAGTTCACTACAAGCTTGCAACTCTGTGGTTTCTCGAGTCAATCACTGAAAAGTCGCTACAAGCA
Organism: Ostertagia ostertagi; assembly: GCA_036418205.1. NCBI lineage: Eukaryota > Metazoa > Nematoda > Chromadorea > Rhabditida > Trichostrongylidae > Ostertagia > Ostertagia ostertagi. The sequence goes on from MU889963.1 coordinate 3,959, forward strand.
ATGATCTCAGTCAGGTCTAGGGAATAAAGTCAATGAAAGACTGGTGGTGAAACTCTATCAGCAACATTTCCTTCAGGAAGAGGTATTTTCGCTCTACAGCAGACGAGAGCACATGCTCGACCGACGATCTCTGCAACCCTTCAATGCTTAGTTGAAAACTCGCTAAATTCTCTTTCAGCGTTGACTATCCGCCGCTGCAACGCCATCAAATCTTCGCGGTCAGCAGTCAGAACTTGAGGACAAGGACGATGGTTAGAGAGGAGAAAAACGCGGCATCGACCTTACTTTTCCTCTTGGAACTGCCAGTATTATGGAATTAAGGCGCACTCCTTGGTGGTTAAGTGGGGCATGGTGGAAGCTTTCTCTTTAACTCCTCCTACTAATGACACTCAACGTAATCGAAACAGCAGAGCCCTACAGGCATGATCTATGTTTTCTAAAGTTACGACTTTTTCGAAATTTAATCAATGTAATCCTTGAGTTTAATTGGAGTTTTCTTGAAAATTCTTGGATGCCCTATTGAAGGAGAGCATAAGGGTGTCTCGCCTAATCATTCCAGAAATGAAATCTTCGCTCAACCAAACTCAAAAATTGGCTGTGACCTCCGAATAAACTAGTAGTGCAAAAATAGCACACAATCAAATTCAATCCTCCTCCAATGATCATCGTAAACATGGAGTAGCTTAAGCGAATCCCACCCATGATAGAATTTGAGGGACTTCTGTTGCCGAAGGGACTATTCAAAGCGACTGAATTCTTCAACAAGACGGAGTGCCGACTCAAATTAGATTTTGTAGGAGTTTGATGCCGAGCACATTTTTGCGGTTCGTGTCGACGAGATGTCCAGCAAATCCTCCAGTTTAATGTAGCAATTACAGATCAAGATAAGCCTCGTTATCGAAGCTGAAACCACACAAAGCACAAAGGGATACAGAAAGTGTTTTTCGGAGGGACGTAAATGACGCCTGAAGACGTTAAGCAGCTAGCGTGATGTCTCATGGTCCGTATTAGTAGACATCGAATTCATGCCATAAATAGAAACTTCAATTTTGTTTGCTGAGATACGATAGAACGTTGCTATAGTTGATAGCCACGAGAGTGAAGATCGGTCAAGGATTTCTTAACATTACGTCGAGGGCTTCCGCCTGATCAGTTACGCTCTCTCGCGCGGACCATACTTTCCATGCGCTAGCGGTCTATGTTCTCCGCACGTACGGTCACCCTCGGCACTACTCTCGCACAGTACAGGGCCATGGTTGAGGAGTTCCTCGACTACTCACTCTGGTATCCACTACGGATCTTTCTGGATAGGAATGGACCACAAGCATTTCTCACCGTACATATTCTTTACCACGTGTTTGCAAAATTGTCGTCCAGTGTCCATGTTTGTCGTTGATTTATAGTTGCTTGGATCAGCAGGTATTATACCATACTCCTACGAAGGCGTCAGCGGTCACTAAATGCAAGGAACGTGAAATTCTTATCCTTCCAATGTTTACCGCCGCCTGAGACGAAGAACCTAGGTCTAGTGCAGCGGTGTTTGATAGAATCCCACAGCACTTCAAGAGCAGTTGTCTACGATAATCAACTGCAGGGTCTAATTGTCATTCCCCATTATCGTAACTCAAAGTCTCAGGAATCGTCTAATGTCATACCATATCGCATTATCAAATCTATGAAAAAAGCACAGATATAAATGCAGAGGTTAAGTAAGACCAGCATTCCCGAACTCTTGCGAACAAGGGGTGCAAAGCAGTGATGACTAAAATGTTCCATTTTATCTGAAATCCGATTTTGAAATTTTCATGAAAGACCGTGTATGCAAGGGTCAACCCCTGCGATGCGCATGTTTCAATCGGACCTGACGTTTGCGCAGTTTCGCCCACGATTAGACACGTTTCTCATCGGCTCTAAACATTCACACTCAGCTATGCATCGACTGTCTACAGTCTCCGCACTAACAGGCGACGCGTTTGATGATCTCTCAGACAGGCCTTGCGAATCTGCGCAAGTGCAGGTTGAACTCTGCGTTATGCATCAAAGCAGACGTTTAAACCTAATATTTCTGCCCGAGGGCAGAGCACCCTCAATCAATGGTGTCAACTTGCTGCGTCACCTGTACACAAATTCGGTGGCGCCATCAGGGTCAACCCTACCGATGGTACTTTTTGGAAATTTCTACAGCTCCCCCCCCCTCACTTTCATGAAAGTTTTGGTACGACCCCTTTCCCATCGTCGCCGCGTGCTCCCGCCAACTCATTTGGCACCGACGTGCCAAGCTTTTGAATTTCGGATGGAAGCCCGCCCGCGTAAAGGGATTAATTATTGAAAACGCAAGACAATTGTTCGCGTCCTGGAATGTGCTTTAATTCGCGGGGACGGGGGGCCTCATTGGGCTCTGCATAGAGTGCGTTTGCTAATAGGGAACAGTTGATGAACGGAGAAACTGAAATTTAGACGAGTGCTTCTTTGTTAAATTCAGGCAATTCAAAAGATGGGCCGGATTTGGATCAGCGAGACTCTGACTTTCTAGCTTGATGCTTTGTTCTTGAACACATTTTAAAAAAGTGGTTAAGTTATTAAGCAAGAAATAAAATTGCAATGCAATTTTCACCTTCCTCTTTCAACGGTCATAACATCCTTCAAATTCAAGCTTGCTGCGGATTATTATCTAAATTATAGAAAAATTCAAAGAGTATCCTCTCTTCAAACATTCCTGAATGTGCTCCGAAAGTTTTCCATGTATATGCGACTTTTCAACCTTCAAACGATCATAACTTCTTGAAAAGTAATCGATTTGAAAAGCTGAACCCAGTACAGACTAACAAACTTCAAGGTTCAAGCTTTCTGAACAGTAGTGAACATTATTCGAAAGGATTCCAGTTAAAAAATTAGTCCCGCCCATCTTCTTAAAAACGCGGCTTTTCAGGTTTCACTGGTCCGTAACTTCCAGGAAAACCAATTCATGTTGAACTTAGGATGTGTTAGAAAGCTTCGAGCATGCGCTTGCACTGACATCCCTGCCTTGGTGTGCGCCACGCCTAGGCCGCGCTTCTAATCAGCTGATTCATTTGAAAGTCCATTTAACCCATTGCGTGCCGTGTGCTGCACATGGTGCAGCACGGGTTTTTGAAGGGTATTTTCGACATTTTCTCGTGCTCTAATCTATAGGAATGAAGATCTGAATCCGGAGAACAACATACAGACGTGGGACTGCGCAATGCGAAGGAATTCCTGAATTACTGGTATTTGTTGTGAAAAACTCCAGTCGCACTTTCTCAATTTTCTCGCCAAATTGTAGTAAAAGTGGAAGACCGGCTGCGCAATAACTTCGAGCATATGAAACAACAAAGCAGCTTAATTTTAATCACTTTTATCTCTTTTTTCCTTGGTTTTATTCTTCAAGATACATTTTCAATTCTGTCGCACTTTCGGTTACCCTACTCCCTATACCATGCGATAATAATCGATTCCACTGAACAAAAAATAAACATGAAATATTGTAAATGTATAAGTAAATGTAAATGTAAATGTATGATACATGTAAGTGCTTATATAATGGATGTTTATGACATAAATGAAAGTTTTATATCGGATCGCGCAGCATGCGGCGGGGGTCTAAATAGGCGCCGGCCACGCGCCGGCCAGCCAAAAAACGACGCTGTACGCAATGGGTTGAAGGAAGCTGATAGATGCTCTAGCATCAGTTATTTTGCGTAAACATAACGTTGTAGCTACTGTCCATGTTGATTCAGGCAAAGCTCCCGTTTCACCTCAGTTTCGTGGTTAAACCATACATGGTGCGAGCACCGAATGAAGCTGCATGTTTCGTTGGAGGTAAGCAAACCAGCCCTTTTGGCGTTTCTGCTGGGGCCGTATGCTGAATGTTGGGGAGGGGATGGGGTCCCCGAGGTCGACGGACTACTACTTCAACTCGGTCGGTACGGTAGGAGAGTGATGACGAAGTGGTGCAGCTGGTCCAGCAGCTCCGCCAGAAGGGCTGGTTTGCTCACCCCAGGACTAAGCCTTGGAGAGGGGGACCCGTCCTCTCTTTAAGGCTTAGTTCTGAGGTAAGCACCAAATTGGGCGGTTCTAAGGACCGAGTTGAAGTGGTCCGTCCACCGTCGGGGACTCCATCCCCTCCCCAACATTCAGCATACGGTCCCAGCAGAAACGCCAAAAGGGCTGGTTTGCTTACTCGTTTCGCTGCTGCTGTTTCTGCGAGTATTGCTCTTCATGGCTGGGTCTATGCGGGGTAAAGGGCTTTGCTCCCACTGCCGACCACCGCGAGTACGACCCCCCCGCACAAGCTGATCCAAATACGACCCCTACGTTGGTACTTGTACCAACATAGGGTCAACACCCATTCGCCTACTGCATATAACATTGCTCCGAAAACTCCTGCGTGAATCTAATGCAGCTTCCGAAAAAGATGCTCCAATTGTGGCCACTGTTCGAAGAATGGAAAAAGTCAATTACAGAAAATAGTATATGGATAAAAAACATGATCGATCTCTGGATTTATAGATTTCGTTCATAAGGATAGTTCATCATTCTAGAGTAGGAGACTTAGAGTAGGAGACTCTAGGGAGGACTTCAATAATTCATCACTTGATCATTTTCTTTCAGATTTCTGTTGCTGAACAGGGTGTGTCATAATTATCGAGCATCTGAAAAGTCTCCGCTTTACGGATTGAGAAAAAAAAAGAATTAATAAAATTTAGTTAGATAGTTAGAATTAACAAAGTTTAGATCAAAGGAAACCACTCCGGAAAATGCACAATAGTAGACAGTGACTTCCGTCAGGCGGAGAATACTGCGCCATGGTTTTGTTTGTTTTAGAAAAATAAATTCATGTAAATTTCAAATGTGTCTTAATTTCAGCAAAAAGAAATCCTTGAATAAAGTTATGGTCGGGGAAAACATAAAGAAATCCCTCCGCATCAAAAGGCCAATTTTCTGCGATGAGCTATGCTCCGAAACAGTCACATCAGAGGAGAAGTCAGCGACTATTTGGAACAGCGAGTCCCTCAGTTTACAGAAACCGTATCAGTTTTGCAAAAGATTTCTTGTGGAGCTAGATATTGTTCCATAAAATGTAGAATCTTGCAAAGACAGACAATTTTCTGCGCCATTTTTTGGGATACTAGAGGGGAGGGGATAATAGAAGTCATCATCATGAATCACAAGTCTAGTAGTTTTCAGGCAGTACAAAGCCAAAAAACCTGATATCATCGCTTCGTTTCGTAAATCGTCTTGAAATCAAATTTCGACTAGGCCATACAGATCAGCGGATGAGGCTTTGTCCAACTTGAAACTCTTTTGCTATCAGGTTCTTTTCTCTACCATGGCAATTAATTATGTGCGACTATAATTCAATGCATCAACTGATTTAGATCTTCTATTTCTTGATTATGTTCGCGCTGAGATTTCGCTATTGGGCATAACCGTCTAATAGCTTCAATTTATTACCCAACGAAGCATGTTAGCGGTATGTTCGAATTCAGTTTCAAAAAATGCACCTCGTGGGATAGCGGAACACGGTTGCGCGTCACGGAAATCGCGGCCATGCAGCTCATGTCTCAAGAGGTGAAAAAAGGAAAACGTGCGCTGTCGTAAACGTGTTAAGCGTGGGGTCGCTCTCATTGTGTTACCTACAGTAAAGGAACCTCCGCTCTAGCACTGAGCGTTTGCATTGCCGATGTGCATAGAAGGGCGTGGAGCTGTGGGACAACAAATGATGTTCACAGACGATAAGTTTTTCCATATACTCACTGATTAAAATAAGGAGCACGACGTGAAGACACATGTACATGGTGTGCTCATCATGCGCCGTAATGTCAACAAATGTGCAAGTAATGAACAATTGTGTTTGTTTCTCACCTTTTACGGGAAACAATGAAGAACGCTGAAAAGAGCGTTGAGTCTGTCATGCAAAGCGAAGGGGTTATGCACGCTTTTCCGACGTTTAGTAGATAAAAGCTAGCAAATGCCCCAAACGTTCAAGGAGTCCAATACTTTAATGAGTAGACAGAGTGACCTTTTGTCGTGGCTGCATGCTTCGCTTCCATTGTACCGGCGTTCAAGCCGTGCTTGGTAGTGACTCGTCTTACACGAAATTTTTGAGGTGTGGGGTGCAGTGCTTCGCAAATGAGTGTGAACGAAAAAATGTTGATTCATGCGCTACCGATTTTAACATTTTTCGAAAGTTTTTTCCCTTCGTTCATGACAAGCATAATTTATTTTCCAATTACATATTCCCGAAAATATCTAATTTAACAACAAATGACTGCTTCCCATGAATGAAGAAAATGTCTCTGTAGACACGCCCGCTCTATCTGCATTGTAAAGAAACACATACAGGGCAACAGAACCATGAAGTGTGTTTTCTTAACCCCTTAACACCAGAAATCGGTGCAGACGTGGTCCGCGGTTTGATTCCCCGTGGTGACTGGCTTGCTTCTTAATTTGGCCTTTCAATATTCCTACCGGACAGCGTTAGCGCCAGGAATGGGTGTTACTTTCATAATCAGAAACCTTCACAGGTAGAATCCGACTGAAACGTGGGAAGAAGAGCTGCGACGCCAAAACGGCACCAAGGTGACACTGAACGGCGATTGTAGAACGAAATACCGTCGTCACAAAAACGAATGGAGCCCTTGAGGACGACATTACTTTTGAAACCCTAATACATTCTTCAGCTTCTTGAACAGAGGCTCCACTTCCAATCGAAGGTCGCGTTGTTTCCGATGTGGGTTCGCAATAATCTTCAAATGTGCCACCAACAAATGTGCCATTCAACCTGTTATGAAACGTATTGTCCACGTTAACACATTGACGACCAAGCAGTTTTTGGGTGTTCCCGAAAATTGCGTCCTAATGCTGAAACGCTTCCATACGGTGTACATACCAAATCAATGAGAAAACTATGCGGAAACCGGCCTTCCCCGTCTTTGGCACGCCCTAGTCTTATCTTTTGCTTTAGTGGTAGATTTTGCTGCGCTATAAATTCAAACAATTTTCGGAAATTTCTGCAAAAAGCATACTATAAAAGCGTTTCCAATGAGTTTTCGCTTTTTTCGAGCGGGGCCACTAGCGACTGCAATTTTACAGACGTCCTACGACATAAGCTCTCCTACCGTCGAATGTTCTACAAAGAGAACACTTTTTCAACTTCTGCATAGCCATTTGAGGTGAAATTGAGTAGCAATCTTACTTCTATGCGAGAATTTTTATATGGAACGCTCAGTATCCTCAAAATTTCACATCATCATTAGTGGCAACTCAGAAATAGTGTAAGCAAAATCAGTACCATGTGACTCTGCAAAGAAAATGTGAACTTTGTCTGACTACGCACCACTTCTTGTAACTAAACTTTCATACAGTGCTACTCTTCGCTGCTTTGCGTAAGCCAGTCACCCTTATCAGTATGAAATTTCGATTATTAAGTGTTCAACACGAAGGGAAATCAGGTGGCTGGTATCAGGCACTTGAAGTACGATGACGAAACCCTTCAATTAACAGTGGGGAAGAACTACGGAACACTACCGAAGCAATCACTACACAATGGCATGGTGAAGCAGAGACTACCTTAATTTCCGGTAAATGAGCCCGCCCACGGATCTCTTTCACTGAGGGTCCTCTCTCACTGAAAGATCTCGAGCCGGTTGGTGGCGAGGCTACGTGGCGCGACCCCAGGTGGCGGATAGGGGGTAAATCGCGGACCAAAAGCCACCATGTACTTGCCCTGAGACGCAGGTGGATTCAGGGGATGGACTCCCTGTTTCTGTAGTGCTGTGTTGATTCATACCAGCTGTCTCCACTCAGGCGTATCCATGCATGCTTGCGTGTGTGGTGCGCTCTGTGTGTGTGCGGTTGGTATCCTGCATGTCGGCACAGCCAAAAGCTTGCATTCAAGTGACTGGGAAGTACATGGGAGGCGATTCGGGGCCGCCTCCAAAAACTAAGCCCCTTGTTCCGCTCCAGGATAGCGTGGCTAACTACCTGGAGGTCT
>MU889970.1:0-19202 GCA_036418205.1 Ostertagia ostertagi
AATGTAACAAATCGCAACAAAGTGTCGCCAGTTCCCGAGCGCTAGTTGATGAATGGCTGTGTATCGCCTACTGCTAGATTCCACATTTAATCAAGTACCGAAGAAGTAGGACGTTCTCTGAATTGTCGCGTTCGTGGCAATATTTTCCCAGAAATTGCCTCTATCACATTTGTCTTACTTCTAGCTACAGTATTGGCGGTAGACAGTGTATACTGCCGCTGTTACGGTATGTGTTAGGTTGTTCCATAAATAGTGTCGCTAGTTAGACGCCAAATTTTCTAGTAATTATCATGCTTTTACGCCATCCCGTGCACCATTCGGAACGATTGATCTGCTCTACGAAACACTACGTTTACCTTACACAAACGTTGCAAACTCGTTGATTTTCAGGCATGGAAACGGGAGGTCCAGTTTGCCGAAATTGTCCGGGCCGACAACTTACCCTAACTCTCTTTTTCCCTAGGGTGACTCGACGGCCCCCTATTTGGCCAAGAGCCTTTTTTGACATTCCGCCGTATTCGTATTCCCGGAAAATCCTTGTCGTCTACTTGAATTTGGTTTTTTTTTGGCCGCTAAGCCACAGCACCTATTTGCTGAAGGGTTTCTTTGAAGCGCTTTTGTTCTATAATGAGTATCATACCATTCGTAAGCTTTGTTGTGCTCCATTCATTTTGTGTTTTGTTCTTGATTAGGATTAGTTCCAGTTTCGGACCTACACGATAAGGTTCCAGTCCAAGAAAATGTCCCCATGGCTTCAGAAAAATTCCTCCAAAGGAGATTCCGAAGGAGATAGATTCAGTCATTCACACAAAGTCATTCAAAATTAGCCCCAATTGTTCTTGACATTCCACTGATTTTTTGTTTCGTTAAAAAATTTTCGGGCCTATATTTGACGAGACAGTGCTAACCCACCATCGAGATATGGCGGAAAACCCTACTTTGAAAAGGGAACGACGATACATTGTCTTGGAAGTCTAATAGTGAATTGTTCAGAAAAGGCGTTATCTAAGTGGAGGGGCACCAGTTCGTTTTCTAGGATAAAACAGAATTAGAGCTATACTCGATATCTCGAAGTCGGATTAGGCGTGGCTCTGGGTTTGACGTGGTGGTTGCCGCACTTGATAGAGGTGGCGCTGATAAGATACTCCCAGCATGCTTTACTGATATCCAACGAAGTATGTTAGAAACAGCCTTCAATACGGCTCCTATCAAGTGCGACAACGGCCACGTCAAACCCATAGCCACGCCTAATCTGACTTCGAGATATCGACTGTACATACACTGCGTTTCATAAATATAGGTCCACCCTAAATTTTTGCTATTCAAACTCGCTGAGCATTTTCGGAAAATGCAGCTATCACCAATAAATTTCTCATAACGAAAGATTATGTTTTTCTGAAGAAATTCCCCCCTTAAGTAACCTAGATAACTTTTCCGGATCGAATTTTCACAGTTTTATGATTGTAGGGCCACTCATGAAAAGTTCCCATTTCTCATCATCCGTGAAGAGAATCAGGAAAGTAGGCATATACACTTGCTAAGCCAACATCAAGTAACATCATACCGAGAATTTGCGGTGTTCTCTTCGTTAAGACAATTTCTCGACAAGTGATGTGTACTCATATAAAGAGGATATCTGAATAACTCTGAATCAGAATTTCTTCAGAAAATTAGTACCAGGGTTTTTTATCATGAGGAATCTAATGGTTATAGCAGGGTTTTCCGAAAATGCACAGCAATTCTGGAATAGCAAAATTTAGGGTGGACCTATATTTATGAAACGCAGTGTATTCTCGGTCGGCATACATTTTCGGCGACGAAACCGTCAATATCGCAGGCCCGAAATTCAACCATTTTCTAATGATTATAAGAGAAAAAACAGAGCATTGTAGTGAAGATGGTTCTCTCCGGAAATGTACATAAGGCTGTGTAAAAGGACAGAGTTTTACTAAAAAATTCTAATTAAAATGCATAAAATAAAAAGGATAAAGCATTTGCCGTTGATCAATCCCTTTTGGGATGCGGCACGCATTCTACTTCCATTTGTACATTCGTAGTGGCGTTTGAATGCGATGTGGCCTATACAATGACTTGCGGGGGCCAGCCGATGTACAAGTCAGTGTTTTTATCCTCCCAGACAAGTCTGGTATACTTATAGAACTTATCCTCTCGCAAAAAACCCATATCACGCACAAAAATGTGGCGCTGGAGTGGAACCGCTGGCAATTTCTCATTCTATTGAGCCCTTTGAGCAAATATTAGAAGGGATTAGAGTAATTTACACGACTTGTTGCACGGCAGTACCCTCGTCTTGCGATAGCGCTGATGTTTTCGCGAGCCAAATTCCCGCTCTAATGCCGTACAGATTTTCCAGGCGATGTAGTTCCTTGATCGGTATTTCCAAGACGCTGCTCCACGCCAGGCGTTCCCTTTAGAGCGGCAGAGCTTTTCGTCTGGAGACCGAATCGTGAAGCATTCCGCGTAAATCGTTCCCCATCTTTTTTGAGCGACGTAATTTCGTGCATTCGATCTCAATCAAGCCAACCACGGATCAGCTACGGCAGCGGAAGCACCTGGTTGACGCCATCGTTTATGAATCTCAACACTCGTCGTCGTTGAACTGGTTTCATTGCCGCCATAAACACCGTAAGCAAGCGAACAGACGAAAAGCGAAGGTTACGAGCCAATTAAGTGCGCTCCTTTGGAGCGTTTTCACCTTAAGGTCATTGAATCGACTTCAGTTTTCAATTGGTTGGCAATTGAAAGCAATCGTAAAATCCCCCGACAGATTTCACGGGTTTTACGACTCCTTAACAGGATTTTACGTTTGCATTGGGTAGTCAAGCCGTGAACATCATGCAGAATGCACGAGGCCGTCTTAGGAGGCAGCGGATTCCTTCAGAGATCGTCCACAAACGTGAGTGGTGTTCATGGACGGCAACAGATTAATTGAGTGGAACGGGGCACTAAGCAATGTCTTAGCGTGTTGGCACATTGCCTGTTCACCGCAAAACTGGCTGCGCTGATTATCAATCACTTTTAAGGAATTCTTATCACAACAACAGCTATGAGACAAAAACACGTTCGCTGCGTCATTTCTTCGCCCAGTCAGAGGAAATTCCAAACGTTCATGGGGAAGCACAAAACGAAATTTATCGCCACCCACCCAATCTTATTTAAAAACATCCGGAAAAATCGGATATGGCGGCATATTTCAAAACGCATTCCTCGATTATTTTGTTGGCGCAATTCCTTTTGTGAAAAGGTAGCCAGACTTGCAATAAAAACAGGGATTGTCTTTTTGTGAATCGGAATTGGCAGGTGATTGAAACTTAATTCAGAGCTCTTGGTCTTTGCAAAGATCCGGCCACCCACCGCTGCGAATTGGCTGCGTCTCGCCCGTCCCTATGGTCTCTCGCTTGTCGGCGCTCAGCATCATTTCTCTTTTGTAGACTTGACCGCAGCCCAAAAAACCTTTGGTCTTGAATTTCAATGTTCGCGACGGTTTCTTTTTGCTTCCCCTTCTCAGGCGGTCCATTTTCTGCTCACACCTTCAATTGTTGGAGCTTTGATTACGCCTAGGTATAGTGTCGAGTTGATAATGCAATAGCGAGCTAAGCGTGTTAATTGAGAAAAGTTGATGGCACATCATGACGATCATATTTAGACCGATTGTGTGGCGATTTTACAGCTCCCCGTCAGACCGAAACGATGGCCGTGCACGCTGCCACTGGCGCCGCGCACGCCCACATCTCACCGTATAAGCCTCTAAGCATTTAGCATGAGGACGAGTGAGGCAGCGTTAAGGTTTGGAAGAGGGAAGTACCGAATGAGAGTCGCCTTCAAAGACGCGGCACCAACGGCGCAAGGAAAGAGGTTCGTTTCTGGGAGTTCTGGGGTAGCCGCATGAGGCTATTCCCATCGCGTTGCAAGCAGGCCGCAGCGTGTGACGAGATTGCAGGCGCGTTCAATCTGCGATGCGAGGACGTGCAATGGCAATTCTATTTAACGTGACGCGATTTTCAACCGCTGACTCGGCCTTCTTGCCGCGCGAGGGGCCTCCTGGGGGGTATCCGGAGCTCTGCGACGTTTCTCATGGCTTTGTTTTCTTATCCCACTACCGCTGGCCATCTCTACCATGCTTTTAATGGGCTGCTTTAAACTTCGTGTTTAACAAAATAGAGATGAATGAACATGGTTTCTCGAAAAGGAGCCCCCGTAGCAGGGCAAAGTGGATACCACCTCAAAGAGAAGAATTCTTTCAATGTGGTCAATGACACACATTTGCGCAAATGCATTCCATAGGAAGGCTATCCACCCAGAAGATATGCAAACAACAAAAACGGAACGCCAATCGAATCTTTCAGTGATCGCCATAGCATTGCTTCCGCTCGAGTCGTTACGTAGTTAATGGGTCACTGCTATTAATTAGTGACCCTAATCAATGAAATGATTATGTTCTCTACAAACAATACAGTTGACTCAATTGGTCTTTTTTTTATTGTCCTGATACGATTGATTTTTTATCCTTTTGAATATTTGATATTATTTTTCAAGCCTGCTTTAAGTATTAGAGGGATGTGTGAAGCCAAGGCGAATCGTTTCCAATCGTCGTTTTCGGACGTTACCTTGTGGTAGACGAGACTGCAGGCAAATGTAAGCCGCGTCCGCTGTGGGCTTCTAGTCTCTTCCCTGATCAAGAAATAAGGTTTTTTTGCATCTCCATAGGACCTAAATGGAATGGAATTTACCCACCAAAGGTGTAGGAGCATTTACCAACTAGAAGATTTTCAAGCAATACTTTTTGAGAAAACTCCATACTAAACTGCCTTCGTGAGCCCTCGAGCAACAGTCTAAACTTTAAGTCGTCGTATAACTTCGTATAATGACATTAAGTAACTATACTTATTATTAATTTGATTATTAGTTATATTATTACTATTTATTAGGTTGGTAACTTTGAAATGTCGCTTCCTTTAGTGGCTTTGTTTCTCAGCTGAAACTCAACCTCGTAATATGGGAGACCATCCATTCGAGAGCAATTCAGTGCGCATATTGCGAAACCTTAGCCGTCAGTGAGCGGATGTTCTTCGAGCCAAAACTTTTGCTCGAATATGATTGATCAGAAAACATCGCCTGAGCGTGTATATTCAAGCAAAGAAAAACAGCCAACGAATCCCACTCATTACGTGCAAAACATTGAGCAGCAACACTCAGTCTCTGGTGCACTTTCAGCTATGGTTTCAGCTCTTCTAAGACTGAGGTAAAGGAGCTGATGACGATGGTCGTGGATTCTGACCTCTAGCTCCAGATGAAGGAGAAATAAAGAAGCCAACGAATTGAGTCCTCGACATACCGCACAAAACTTGCATGGAGATTCAGTTGTGTCAACAGAAAAATTTGAAAGTTCCTACGTGCGACTGTTAGGGCCTTTCAGGAAAGAAAATGGGTTCGGCCTATTCTGAGCGACACGAGCAAGCAGTATTGGTTGCCAATACTTGAACTCTGCTGCATAACTCCAAGAAGAAGAAGGTTCCTGACTTCGTTGAAAGGCGTGTTTTACAGAAGGATGTTCCCCGATAACAAAGTGAGAAGATGGCCGTGGTTGGCAACAGATGGGCAGCTGAGGGCCTCTCCGAAACCGGACAGCCACAGAGAAAAAGTCTTGCTGCAGTATGGTGAAGCAGTATATAATGAATTATGGAGAGCTGATTGTGCGTCATATAGTTACAGCTAAACCCTGCGCAAAACACCCCGCAGGCGAGGATCGGGCTCTGCGTAGTCAAAGGGCAAATTCGGTCATTGAAAAATTTTGGCACGATAATGCAAGATCACATGTCGCGAAAATTTTGCAACAAGAAATCGAGGAGTTGGGCTGGGACGCTCTGCCTCTCGCGCCATATAGCTCAGACCTGGCACCGTCCAACAATCACTGACCTAGGCCAACACAGCACCCCTCAGCAGCAAATAAATTCAATGACCGCGACGACGTCAAAATTTGAGTACCTAACTTCTTCGAGTCGTACCTGGAAGAGTTCTACGAGGTAGACCTCCATGCTTTGCATAACAAAAGGTGGAGAGTGGATGACACACATAAAGGAAATAAATTAGGTTGATAAGCTTTGGTATAGCTTTTATACTTAAATAATCTTTGATCAAAAACGACATTTCAAAGTTACCAACCTAATATATTATTTATTAACTTTTCTAAGAATAACACGGAGCATGAGCCGTCACGGGTCCCGTCAGCTGGCTCGACTCGTGACGAGCTAGGATACTTTATAGAGCACCTCAATCAGTGCAACTTGCTCCCACCTCTTGAAATGGAAACAGTCCTCTCAGCACAATCGCTCACTTCTCACGGTATCCGCCAGCAAACTAACTTGGCCCACACGCACTACCACCACCGCGAGCGGCTCGGACGTAAGCGGGGTAATTTCAATGGCTCCCTGCTCCCTAGGATGAATACGAGGATTCAGAGGAGGTTGTTCGAGTAGCCATTCCTGACTTCGCACTACTCCGACCGCAGATATTGTTTTTTTTTGCCCAAAAAAGAATAGGTGCGAAGCGAGTGAGAGCGGAAATCGCGACAGATATAGGATCAGGACTCTTAGATGCTGAGAAAGCGTGTATCCTCGACAATTCTTGTGTCAAACTTCTGTCAAGCTCGCCTTGCCGTGGGAAGTCGTGATGGATGGCCGCACCTCGGTCTACGTTTGTAATAGGCTGCGTAGGGTAATCTTTTCATACTTGTGAGCTTATTCCAACACCTGACCTGAGACTTTGCTTTTCGCTCTATCTCCTGCGCTTCATGGAAAACAGATGCAAAGAGCGGATCCACGAGCAGCTGGCCGTGAAGTGCTCCACTTCTCAATCCATGGCCGGCCCGTTTTTAACAACATAAAGCCAAGCATCCCAAGGTTGTCCTTTTTGATTCCTTCCTGATTGGTTTGTGGCATTTGAACAAGTGATTGACAAGTGTTTTGCCTGCGCTCGAAAGGTGGACAATTGGCACTCGCATCAACGTGACCATTGTAAATACTTGAGCGTCTTTATGAACTAGTTTCACGCCTAAAGGCAGCGCAGTGGAACGTGAGCAGGGTTGAAGGGCTGCATCTGTGTTGAGTGGGTCGAGAAATCGCTCGCTTTCACAGAAGGACACTTTTAAGAGTCAAGAAGCGTCGTAGACGTTCTTGCAGCCGGATATCTCTATCACGGCGCCGTTCCAGCTCTGATCGTTCCATTGAATCGAGAATTCAGAACGCGTACACTTAAGATCGAGTATAAACATCAACACACTCACCATCTCATTGATTTTTCTTTGATCAAAAAAATTCAAAGTGGTGTACTAACAAGTGGCGCTATTTACGACGCACACGGTCCAGGAAGCAAACTCGGTCCGGATCTCGGCGGGGCCAAGCTAGCCCAGCCAACCTTTCCATCCCTGTGGCTTCAGTCAGTACGGAGTTTCAGCGTATCAATGGCTTGACCTAAGCAGAAGTCATGCTAACGATCATCTCCGGTTTGTAGGATAAACCTGGAAGGACACAACGGATGTGGGGTTGCATTGCTCGGAAAACACCCGACAAGAGCACTAGAATCTTGCAAAGTTAGCTGCAGCAGCTGCAATTTTTTTATCAGCCTGTCATCTAGCGCCCTCTCATCTGTTGCGCTTTCTCGTCTCATACTCTCCTCCTTTACTCACTTCTCTTCACCTGCACAGTAGGTTGCGAATGACGAGCCTTTAAAATTTTGAACGCGGCATTTTCCATACTCTACACCACTGCGAGCCCATTCGCCCACTCGTGGGCATGAACCATGACGAATTGATCCCGAGGCATGCTTTAAACAAGATGAACCAGCCAATTGCCTGGTTGGCATACGATAAAGGGAGCGTTTCCTTATCGCTTTAATTCGTCAGCGCCTTGCTACCCTCCTAGGTTGGCGAATGGACAAATGGCGTTCAGTTTTTCGCTAAGATCTCAGCTGAAGTAAAATGCGTGGCGCATCCACAAACGCTCTACGCTGCTGCGCTGCTCGGCAACCATAAGTGGTGGATTCCCCTTACATCCTAGTCAACTGAAATCGTTGATCATTATCAAAGAAGCTTATCCCTTTCAGAGTGAAGCTTCAAGACAAAATGGCTAAAGACTTTCCATTTTGCGTCAACTTTTCAGTAATTTTACCAAATGCGATAGCAGTCAAAAGTAATCGCCAAAGCAGTTTTTGGTACATCCTCCTTTCTCCCAAAAATGGCATTTCATATCCTCTAAGATTTTCAGAACTGAATCTGTTTTAGGAGAAATAAAGTGTTGCGCGAAAACCGTTCAGTTTTTCAACTTTTCCGATCTCTACTTCATGCAGTGTGTCTTCCCACGATCAGAGAACGTAAAGCGTGTTTTATCACCGATCGGTTACGATAGCGGCCAATGTGTTTGACGTGGAATTTCGTGCCTTATGACGTGATTTCACGCATAATTAGCTTCGCGAATCGTAGCATGACATCAGGTTCAGGGCTAAACCGCACGCCGTCTACCGGCCGCAATGCTGGCTAAAGCCAGTGTTTCAGAGCTGTCACCGAGAACTTTCTCACCATATCTCCACTTTCGGAGAAAATAGCGCGCACAGGTCCCCTCCTACCGTTTCCCTCCTTTTTTTGCACTTATGAGTTTCAAAAAGAGGGACACAGCTGGTGCAATGGTTACATCGCCATTCCACGATTCAACAGTCTTGGGGGTGAACTTTCCCCATGGACAATCTGGCCCTTCATCTCTTTTTTATTTGCCTATTAGCCACATGACTCTGTTGTCTAGGACTCAGTATCAATCATTTTGTAAACAATTTCCAGATGATTTTGATGCTACCCTTCAAAAATACCTAAAAAGGCTTTTTCCGTGTAAATTTTGCACCAGCCCGGGAACGGTAAAACTCGTGGACAAAGATGCATGCCTCGGTGTGCTGTGATTTCTGGAAGCAGAGTATCTGAGAAGACTGCCAAAGAGGTGAAGCGCCCCCTCTGTCATCACCCCAAAAGGTGGCAGATTGCACGAGTTATGAGGCTGCCGAACGGGTTAGCACTCACGGACACTCGACACACTCAGGAATCATTACCTTTTAAAAACTTCTTCTCTTTCAGCTACTGTACGCATAATGGGATTGCTCGAAGTGGAAAGCCATCACCACATAAAACTTGCACCGCTGTATCGTTGCAACCAATTAGTGAAATGTACTCGAGCCGGAACTCTAGTGTAAAAGTTCTTCAAACGGCTAAATCATCACATTAACTGCCCAGTGAAGTGATGCAGACCTTGGTGATGGAGCATTGGACTACACCTGAACGTATGTCTTAGTGTGAAATCACTGCTCGGGTAATGCCATGGGTTTTGAGCAGCCAATGTCCAGCCTACGTTGAGCTTGCGATTACTCTGCGAGGATTCTTGGAACAAAAGGCCTGGGGGCACTGCTACACGAAGAGCTGCTGCAGATGGGTAGCGATGTTGAATGTCCAGCAATAAAATTTGCGTCAAGATAAAAAAACGAGAATTTTCGAAAGTATAAGTTGAAGTGACGTAATCTCATGTCATTTTTTGCATTACTATTTTGCCGTCAAAATTTGTTTTCGAAAAGGAAGACATTGCCCGAAAAATGAGCTGTCGCGCTCTCGGCAATGTTTAAATGCCTTTTATAGGATGCAAAAGTTCTTGGAAGTTAATGATTACTAAATCAGAGATGACGCCAAACTTTTTGACTACATGCGCTTCCTCTTACGCAGGAGATAAAAAGTGATTTGAGAAGTAAAAAGCATAAACTTCCAAAGCAATTGCCACCCCCGTCTCGCGTGGTCAACCATATTGTCGTTAGCAATTCATGTCGCCATTTTTATGTCAGCTTGCTGATGGGTGCAACAATGCGTTTAGGAGATCATCGAATAACTACACATGAAGCGAAGAACTAAAAAATGAAAAAAATGAGAAATGAAGTTTATATGAAAGAGTTTTTCCGGTTACACGTCATGCGTTACTCAGTTCTATTAAATAGAATAAGCAATCGCAAGAAAAAAAGCTGTGCAATAAACTATGACCAAAACGACCAAGATAAAGGCATTTAGCCATCAATAAATCAATTTGATCGTCGCATGCATTAATACTCTCATTCTGTCTGATGGAATCATTAATAGGACTTTGTTTTATACAATGGCCATTAAAGCTACCAATGTACGGAGTGATTTTATTAATATTAACACGGTCGACGTTCGATAAATCTTTGCCTCGTGTGTATCTTCTTGATATTGCTTCTCAAAATCCCCAAAGCCGATGAATGTTACATACAACTTTATTCTGGCTGACTTTCGTTTTTGTCGGCCCTCGTCAAGAGCCTCGGACAGTTCCAGACCAGCTTGCGACTCGTACCGCAGACATCAATCCCCAACTTTTCGAAGTTAGTAACCAACTGGTCAGCATCCAGGAGGCCATAAATCTCATCAAATCACTGAGTGATTTTATCCTAATCGAATAATTCGTGCATCATGTTCACCGACTTCCGAGTATTGAAAAAGTGCGGTTAAGCATGTGCTAAGGGTACATGGTCGCAAGGCATCTTGATTGCCTAGATTCCATGTTGGCAAGCAGCGCTCATTTCACTCACTAAACGCCATTTCGCCCGCGAAAGCATTTTGAGGCTTGCGTTTATAGTTAGTCAACAATGCAATTCCCCTGCACGAAACACTGTAAGGAACGAGTAGGATTTTAAGTCGGGAACGAATGGGACTTAAAACTCCCGCCGAATATCTCTAAAGAACTGTGTCAGCCATACTAATAATTTTCTAGTAACCGGTAGGAAATGGGCATCTGGCCATAAAAAAGACACAGAACACCTTGGCAGTACACTTTATCCCCTGCCTATGCCCACTTAAGATTTCAAACTTCACCTGCGCTACAGATCAATATTTTCTCCGAAACGCCACGACGTTTCAGGTTTGCTTTTGGATCTTCAACGGATCGGTCAGCCACTCAGATAAATATTTCCTGTGAGGTTGACATGGCACGAGCGATCATCCTTGTTATCGAAACCTTCGACAGTCCCAATGTAGAGCGGTCGACCAGACAGCAAAAAACTTCCAGCGTAATTGTCCTCGCAGGACACTTTGATACAATACAACCTCAGTAATGGGAGCGTTTTGTCTGGCCAAGGTCACGGATGACACACTCTCAAAAATACAGTTCGGTTCTTGCTACGGTTTTATAAACCGGGAGCAGAGACCAATGTGTCACCAATGACTCTTACAGTCACAATTTAAATTGCGATTTCACCACCCTGAAAATGGAGGTGACTAAAAGAGGCAGAGAGCAATGTGTCAAATGTTAGCCGATACGTTAACTACATAGGTATACGGTAATTCGGCTACTGCGCGCATTCATTGGATAGGCGTGCCAGTTAGAATTGACAACTTGCTAAACCTCAGCTATAAAGCTAATCTTACATGAGTCATTTCTCCCATCGGATACATTTCAACCCAGGTTGCCAATCATGCCGCATACAGCGTGCCATTGTTTGTGGAGATTTCGTCAGTGAAAGCTCAAGCTAAAAGATAAGAGCAAAAACTGGTACTAACTGGTACATAACTATGGGCAAAGATTCATAAGATTTTTCGCGTTGCTATTCGCAATGACAGCGGCACTGTGGTGACTGCCACGCTTATTCATGTCTAGAAGATGCCCCCGTACTTAGCGATACCTGATTTTTGTTTTTGTTTTGTTCATATGCAATGTACTTAATGAAAATTCAGTAGCAGCGGGAGGTCATATCGAGGCCAAAGGCTACTTCCAAAGAGCCACCTGCTCCCAACTGTTAACGGTATGGTAGCGTCAACTAAGGTGGCACAGTGGCACGACGCGCCGTTTCTCAACTGCACTGTGATGGAAGACAATTGATCTCAGTTGCCGTAAGTTTCAATTGGTGCCACACAGATTCCCTCTGTATTGACGATATAGGCTGCATAAAAAGCAGAAAGCAAAAGTTCTGACGTTACCGGCGCATTTTAGGCCAATGCTACTAGACCCCAAATAAAGTAGAATTGTCGCGGACTCCATACCAAAGCCTGCTTCTGGCATATTACCATGGGCAATTGTGGGGCGAATACATTTTTTATCTTGGAATCGTCAATCTGCACGAGAACATACTCATGAAATCTGGCAGGCAGCAAGGACTCCAAGAGTTGCGTTGAGCAATTTTCATTTCACCGAAGTTCATATCCCTCTTAGGCATAGTTCTAAAGAATGCCCCCAATCTTACGATGGCGTCGAGGAGACTTGTCAACGTTGAACGCTCGATCATTTTTGACTATAACTTGGAGAATGGTCCATATTTCTTATATCATCGCTACGCCATATGAGTAACCTAAAGGATAAGAGTGCAAAAGCATTTGCCGTTGATCAATCCCTTTTTGGGATGCGGCACGCATTCTACTTCCATTTGTACATTCGCAGTGGCATTTGAATGCGATGTGGCCTATACAATGACTTGCGGGGGCCAGCCGATGTTCAAGTCAGTGTTTTTATCCTCCCAGACAAGTCTGGTACCAATTAACCGACCCCGGAGGGATGGAAGGCTTGGTTGGCCCGGGCGACTCACGACCCAGGATTTGATCCCCGGACCGCTCGCGTGGTAAGCGCGCCACTTACTTGCACCACTCAACCAACACTATCCGGCCCTAATGAGTATTCAACAATTTCTTTCTCTGAAAAAAGAGATTGAAATTTGTGGTAAACTTAAAAATGTGGTACTCAGGTTAATTTATAATTTACCATTAAGTTCTAGTGAAAGGCGCAACTCGACATGCTTGACCAATAGTGGTTTTGCCCTATCCTTTTCTCATTATTACGCCACTTATTACTTATTATCGCACGACGTCCAATTCTCCACACGCCGTCTTTCACCTGGAGGCCTTGCAGTGATCCTAACGGTAACCGATCACCTGCCATTCCTCAGAGCTGATACGCGAGCCTTTTTTGAGTTTCATTGACGTCTTTGGAATCCCCAATGTAATCTCATACGTTAAGAAATCAGATCTCGTTCAGGTGTGGGGGAAAGTGAAAGCAGCGATTAATCGTCCCGTGGAAAAACAGCCGAGCGCTTTTGAAGACGACACAGTTTACCAATCAATGATACGATTCTGCGTGTGCGAGAAAATACGATCCGGACTAGTCCAGTGCTGAACGTGACGAACAAATTGCCTGCAGTTCTCGCACACAGACACGAAGAACCGTGCTCCTGTTCGCATTGACAGTTTTGTCTGTGTGGATTATATGGTCACAAAGTCTGTCTTTTAGGCATATGTTTTTCGGGTGGGGTAGGGGGAAAGGGCAACTTGAGTGAGCACCGATACGGATAAATCACCATGTGTAAACAGTACGATTTAAGTATTCCTTAAATGGGCGAAATGTTTTAGTAATGTTTTTGGTCGAACTTGTCGCCCCTAATGAACATATGCACCAGAGATAAAAGATAGCTGATATTAAGGTTTCCGTTTATTTTGAAAAAACACTTCCCAAATCCACCCTACAACCTAGCATCCCCTTATCCTTCTCACTTTCTCCCGAAACAAAGGTTCTCCACGCTTTTCCATCTTGTCTGACGGACGCGGCGAGCAGTCTTTATGTAACCGACCTCATTCGAGTGACAGGAAGCGATCGCATTAAGAAATACCCGGTTAATTTGGAAATGACTACAACTCGTCGCCGAAACCAGGAACAGAGTGCACTAGCGCGGGGAAATCGCTGACTGTTTCTCTCATCCTGATATTCGGCGTAGGATTCGCACGAAATCGATTGTCACACCGTAGTCGAGTTAATCGCCGTAGATTAACGACAATGCCGATTCCCAAGTGTCCTTAAAGTGCCAATTGTTTTTTCCGCAGTGCTGTGTTCAGAGTTCAGCGTAGTGTTCCTTGCATAGACTCAGTAGATTTGACTCGTGAGGAGGATTATGGTAAATGACGGCTCCCATAGAGACTCGTTCGCATAAAAATCTCCCGGGATGGGTACTCTTTGCCTTACTCGGGGTATACTTGAGATTCCCTGTACACACGGTCATCACTTTCTTTACATTCCGCTCTCCACCTAGTGGGCATATCTCATTCGCCTGTCTCACCTTCTCTTCTCCTGATTTTTCAACACCGGAAGGGCTCAGTGTCTACAATGTATAATATATAGGTATTAGCACATATAATTCACAAAATGCTTAATGAACTGTAGAAATTAAATATGAACTCTGTGGATCAGATTCAGTTGAGATCGCCAACTGAGCTGTTCTTCAAATACTATTCACACCAGTAAATCAGGGGAGTTGAGGTACTAAGTTAGTTGGTTGGGGGTGGGGAACCACGCGGCAGCGGATTATTTTTTACGCACCTCTAAGGCCGATGTCAGACTTTGCGAATCGCGCGATTCGCTAGCGTCTGCGGTCGCGTCGCGGCCAGTGAATCACTCAATTGGCTGGTACCGCAACGCGACCGCGGACGCTAGCGAATCGCGCGATTCGCGCAAAGTCTGACATCGGCCTAAGGTTTAGTTATAGGGGCCGTAACTATTTCGTCGTGCCATGGCAGTTTCGAAACCATTGTATGTACAATGGTACCGCAGACTAAGCCTCAGAGGTCCAGGCGAACAGGGCGCCGTGCCGACGGTGGGTATCCCCTCCTCCCCCCCCCCTAAGATGGCACTGGGTTGCAATGTACACACAGTCATGTAGGTTTGTATTCGCATTCAGAAGGGCTTACCGAGGAAGAAGCTCCGTGCTACTTCTCATACGTGTATCCTGCAACCAGCTGCGTCTGCAGTGCAGCCTTAGCACCATACCATACGGCATAAAAAAAAGTGCGGGATAATAGCGTTGGGGCCTTACAAAGTAAGCTAACTATGGCCAACGTGAGTTCATGGGCGAGATACCTCGCGCACATCCCATGATGCGGTACGTGGAAATCGACGTAGCGGCAACTTAAATAAATAGATAAACAAATAAATAATAGCGCAGAGGTTCGACGCTCGATGAATCTTGGCAAATAAATAATATTTAATTACAATTATAATAATTAATTAACAATCATAACAAATACACGCGAGTTAATGTAGCCTGGAGCAAGCGAGTTCAAACAACTCGTCCGAGCACGCCCCTCTCTCATTTCAAAGGGGATGAGGGAGCTCTTTTTCAGGAGCTTTATCGACGGTCTGCTTTGCTTTTTTTCATTTTTAGTCAACTCGGCATCCGAGACTTCACTAGTGACCGCTGATAACTTGCCAATTTGATCTGGGGTTGTTGCTTTGAATAACAGTGCAACCGTTCTAACAAAAAGAGCTTCAAGTCCTGAGCAACTATATCGGGTAGCTATTGCATGATAATAGTGGAAACAAGTCAGAATAGGGAGTAGATTCACTTTCCCTGAGTGAGTGCATATTTTCGTTCAGAGATCTTTTATCCAAATGCCTTCGCTTGTAGCCTAAGTGTTGGACAGAATTGCTCATTGAGGGAACCCCCCCCTGAGAGGGGATGCAGGTGTAATATCAGTGGGAGACTCTACGAGACGCGAACGCTCGTACCAAAAAAGGTCTGCTAAACATCCACAGATTAAGTTCACGTTTTCATTCCTGTACTTTGGCGGATGTCCGAGATTAATTCATCCATGTAGACCGGTTGTTTTCAGCGATTTCTTTGCAAAAACCGCACAATAGAAATGCGGCCATCGGATGAAACGCGGCCGTTATTATAACGAATCCCACTGAAAGGTCAAACACTATCCATCATTTCCACGGAAAAACAACATTCCTAGAAAATCGGAACTGTTAACGCTGGACGTGTGCCACTTTCCAGCCACATTTTCTCCCGGTGGCAAGTGACGGCGGCTGAGAACGAATGGTTGGAAAGATCATTCGCAGTGAAGTAGGAAGGCCTGAATGTGGGGTGGGAACCATAAAGCTGAAAGCCTTTTGTAACACTTTCATATGTTCTTTCCCATGCTTAGGCCTAGCGCAGCCGAATTTAAAAATAAAAAAATTTCAATATATATACACTGCTCCGCATAATTATAAAGCCACCTATGTTTTCTGCAAAAACTCTTTTCCTAAGATGCGTTCGAAGAAGCTTCTATATGGAAAAGGATGTAGGTATAAATGTTCTTTTGCACACCAGCACAAAGTTCCAGCTTTGAAATTTGAAGAGTGTTTTTCTGCAATTTTTCGAAAAAGCCGCTCTGACCTATTCCGCATAATTATAAAGCCACCCCATACTTTCTCGTTGCCTTTCCTTCCTGCTCAATTGAATTTTTTTTTGTTATCCACACTTCGTCTTTAGGTGAAAACGAGAGGAAAACCGTCACCATAATCTGAATAAAGGGAAATCGTAACAAAAATCGTGAAAGAGTTGAGAGGCAGTCGCACAGCCCAAATTTCGGGCCAGGTTCGCTTCAGAGAAAACAATTTCTTCGAGCATAGTGTAGGATATGGAGTAAAATTGAGCCTTGGAGATCGTCCTTTGCTTTCGGATTCAGATACACGTCGTCTCATGAGAAAACCAAACAGTTCCATCAAGTTGTGCTCGAAAATCAAACCTTACTTGGAATTAAATTCTCCAACCGGTGTCTGTTCAGCGTCTGTGGCAGAACTGCAGGTTCATTCGCGAGTGAGAAATGTAAAGCGCATTGTTTATGACAACAAAACATCTCAAAAAGTGAGACAGTTTTGTCAAGAAGTGAAGCCGAGCTGACTGGAGTGAGGGCGGTTTTTTATCTGTCATTTCTCACGATACACCTGCCTTTCTTCCAAAGTTCTTTATCTCCAGGATACGCTTCTTCATAAGAAGAAGTTATCTAGAGTAAGAAAATGTTTCGAGAAAGGAAGACAAGGCGTAGGAAATGACAGGTAAAAAACCGCCCTCACTCCAGTCAGGTCGGCTTCACTTCTTGACAAAACTGTCTCACTTTTTGAGATGTTTTGTTGTCATAAACAATGCGCTTTACATTTCTCACTCGCGAATGAACCTGCAGTTCTGCCACAGACGCTGAACAGACACCGGATGGAGAATTGAATTCCAAGTAAGGTTTGATTTTCGAGCACAACTTGATGGAACTGTTTGGTTTTCTCATGAGACGGCGTGTATCTGAATCCGAAAGCAAAGGACGATCTCCAAGGCTCAATTTTACTCCATATCCTACACTATGCTCGAAGAAATTGTTTTCTCTGAAGCGAACCTGGCCCGAAATTTGGGCTGTGCGACTGCCTCTCAACTCTTTCACGATTTTTGTTACGATTTCCCTTTATTCAGATTATGGTGACGGTTTTCCTCTCGTTTTCACCTAAAGACGAAGTGTGGATAACAACAAAAAAAATTCAATCGAGCAGGAAGGAAAGGCAACGAGAAAGTATGGGGTGGCTTTATAATTATGCGGAATAGGTCAGAGCGGCTTTTCGAAAAATTGCAGAAAAACACTCTTCAAATTTCAAAGCTGGAACTTTGTGCTGGTGTGCAAAAGAACATTTATACCTACATCCTTTTCCATATAGAAGCTTCTTCGAACGCATCTTAGGAAAAGAGTTTTTGCAGAAAACATAGGTGGCTTTATAATTATGCGGAGCAGTGTATATATTCAATATTAGTTTTGAGGGAGATAAATTCGAAAACAAAAATAATTATACAAAACCTCATTCACATAAATTTATCTCGAAGAACATCGTTAATCCTTTGTTTTCAATCAACCCCTCAAAACACGCAGCGCACTCGACTCGCCCGTTGCCTTTGCTCGCCTCTCGGCCAGAACGTTATTGTACGTTCAGACGTCAGAGTGTCGCCGAAACGGTTTTTGTGCTTCTCTTTTTTTGGCAGAAAAAAACCAATGGTGGCAGAATTTTTCTTTTTGAATATCCTTGTTCTTCAAGACTTGAGGTTAAAAAAACACTAGAAAATGTAGCAACTTAATCTCTGGAGGGCGTTGCTCAAAAAAATACACTAAAAATTATCCCAGAGAAATATAATGAACCTTCTTCTCTGACTTTAAAAACTTTTCCAGGAACTAGCGCACATTCGACCCTGTTGAGATACGTATAATATGACAAGACACTTGAATGCGGTTTGATTTTATAGGGATTAGTTCAGGTGATATATGGCATCAGCTGGTCTTCAACTCGCTGTTTTCGTATTCACATACTAAGGCCGCGTTCATACTTTGCGCCGGTGCGGTTTGAGCGGACAGAATGAAAAGCGTCAACACGCGCTCTGGCGCACGATGCGTACTTGGCGCGCAGTCGCGCCTTCCGATCGATAACCTTGATTTCGGTGCATTTCCTCATTTTTCGATGTTTTGTGAAGACGTCTTGCGTTCATTCATGTTTTTTTTTTTACTTACGACTTCTTCATTGTTGCTTTGAATGATATTTTAAGTTGCCCCAAACAAGTCTTCACGAAACACGAAAAATGGAGGAATGCACCGAAATCAAGGTTATCGATCGAAAGGCGTCGACTGCGCGCCAAGTACGCATCGTGCGCCAGAGCGTGTGTTGACGCTATTCACTCTCTCCGCACGGACCGCACCGGCGCAAAGTATGAAAGCAGCCTAACCTGGAATCAAGGAATCTCGTCTGAGGATGGAAGGCTCGACTGACGTGGGATAATAATCATGGATTGGAAAAAGATTCAATCTCCAAAACATGCGTATAATGGACGTATCGTTTGCATACTACTGCACCAACTCCAGAATATAAAAAATATCTTAAAGTTAGTGTATACGGTGCGTTCAAATAAATGGAACATTGAGGTAGCCTTGCATTAGGTTTCAGATAATGGCCTAAGGTAATGGTACCACCTAATTTGAATCCAACACCTTCTGGTTGTCAACAACTCATCTATCTGTGCTACTTTGCGCCCGAAAATTTACTTCTCTGAACAATTCAGCAGTTGCCCCCCCCCAATTCTCAGGTCGCTCTTCACAACATTTTAGCTTCGTTGGATGAACCGCTTACACTTGACGAGGTTCGACTTGTGAACAATTCTGACCACTGAATCACATTCACATTCAAATTTGACTTAAATATTTAAGTGATTGTTTATTGTTTATTGTTTACGTATAAGTTGTGCAGCAAACGCAAGAAATAGGAGTTATACAACTCGCGACTGGGATAATCAACAGTTTAATAGGAACTAAGGCTCAGCTAAAAACT
>MU889971.1:0-16836 GCA_036418205.1 Ostertagia ostertagi
AATCGAATACACACCCATCAGAATCGTATATAAATACAATAATCCAGTATCAAGTAGAATATACAATTATAACAATGTATTGAAAGACCTTACCAACGAAGAATTAGAAGACATAATCAACAGAAACTGTGCTTGTATTGAGGACACAGTACAAGAATATGTAAATGATAAGCATGGACACATTGTAACAGGAGATCTGAACATAATAAAAGAAGAGAAGCTCAAAAGAATTATGAGCAAAGGAACTAGATATAGATTGGACAATGGCATAACCAGACCAGAAGTCAAGCAAATATATGAAGACACAGTTAACAAAGCTATTTCTTATTTCAAAAACAAGTATAAAGGCTAACACGCAACAAGTAGATCTTCTGCAACAATATCTACACACATGTTACCATGATAAAATAAAGCCCATGTTAACAAAGGATAACATCCAAAATAAAGGGGAGTACATACCATACGAGTTAATAAAACGATATCAAAACAGTTATGTGTTTTGTCCCCTGGATAAAGCTAGTAATAATTATGGCATAGTTTGCAAAAAGTTCTACTTACTTACCATAATGAAGGAAATGGGCATTACCTATGATATTAACAACCACATCTCTGTTAAGGAAAACACCAATAATACATATGAACCAGTACAATGCAACAACAAGTACTCGTTGATATTGAAACACAAATTCCTTTGTGTGAGAAATAATATTAACACATTTGTAGATGCAGATCTACCCATCATATATGCTTTACCTAAACTACATAAAAACCCTATAAGTTTAGATATATTACAGGTGCACATAAAAGTAGCATCAAACCGCTAGCACAGGAAATGCACATTATTTATCACGCACAAAAAAAACCCGCCAAAATAAAAGGGGGGAAAACATAAGAAACCACTTCGTCAATTATACTAAAGTAATACAAAACAGAAATAGAACAATCAAAACATATTGGTCAATTAGCAACATAAATATAAGTCAAGATCTCAACAATATCGCACATGAAAATCTCAAAATTTACACAGCAGATTTCGCAGACATGTTTACTAATTTGGAACATATTGTCATTATTAGGAATATAAAGCATCTCTTAAACATTTGTTTTAAGAATGCTGATAAATCGCTTGTCGCCACTAACGGCTATCACGTCTTCTATACAAGTGGTGAATCAACAAGTAGTAGCTATAGATATTACAAACCTGCTGATCTGTTATACTTCACAGAATATTTGTTAAAAAACAGTTATTGTACATTTGGCAATCATATATTCAAACAAAACAAAGGAGTACCACAAGGAGGTAATTTCAGTCCCCTATTAGCTGATCTTACCCTCTTTTCCGTATGGAATACAATATAATACCAGTTTTGCTTCGCCCGCTATCGCGCGCATCACACGGCAGGCTTTAGCGAAATTGGAGGACCCATGGAATATCAGCATGAGATACTCCATTAACCATCTCACTATTGACTGTGTTAGACCCTCCACAGTTTCACTGAAGCTCATCGAGAATACGCGTGATAACGTCTGAGCTGAACTGGTATATTGATCACAACTCTGTAAACATCCAGCATTTTTCTTGAATTAAGATAATTTAGCGGTGAATAGGATTGCTGTCAATCTCAGAAATTAAAACGAAATATGCCTATTTACATAAGTGAGGAGCTAAGGCTTATCATTTATTTACTTTTACCATTATTTAGAACCCTGAAAGGATTAGCGGTTTAATGAGTCTGGGCTTTCGTGATAGAAATGAAACTTATCATTTGCTGAAGACTTGATTGAATTTATGCAATCGACTGCTATTAAGTAAGCTGGATATATATCGAAATAATGTGCACGTACCTTTGTTTGTACTACTACGACTTACTACAATTTGTAAGTAGGAACGCTCTAGTGTCAACGCTGCGTAACGGAATTGACGACTTTTGCGTTCTGACGCGCCTTATCGGCCCTTATCAATCGTTATCAGTTTCTGGCACCCACCAACAATGTCCCCGTCCCACCCCACATAACACTTGTAAGTATGGTTGCTCTGGTGTCAACGCGAGCCAGGCAACGGAATCGACGACTTCAGCGTTCTGGCGCGCCTTATCGGCCCTTATCAATCGTTATCAGTTTCTGGCACCCACCAACAATGTCCCCGTCCCACCCCACATAACACTTGTAAGTATGGTTGCTCTGGTGTCAACGCGAGCCAGGCAACGGAATCGACGACTTTTGCGTTCTAGCATCTTATCAGCCCTTATCAATTGCTATCGCTTCCAATCATGTACCACCAATGTCCGGGACCGCCCCACATAACACTTGTAAGTATGGTTGCTCTGGTGTCAACGCGAGCCAGGCAACGGAATCGACGACTTCAGCGTTCTGGCGCGCCTTATCGGCCCTTATCAATCGTTATCAGTTTCTGGCACCCACCAACAATGTCCCCGTCCCACCCCACATAACACTTGTAAGTATGGTTGCTCTGGTGTCAACGCGAGCCAGGCAACGGAATCGACGACTTCAGCGTTCTGGCGCGCCTTATCGGCCCTTATCAATCGTTATCAGTTTCTGGCACCCACCAACAATGTCCCCGTCCCACCCCACATAACACTTGTAAGTATGGTTGCTCTGGTGTCAACGCGAGCCAGGCAACGGAATCGACGACTTTTGCGTTCTAGCGCATCTTATCAGCCATTATCAGTTGCTATCGCTTCCAATCATGTACCACCAATGTCCCGGGACCGCCCCACATAACACTTGTAAGTATAGACGCTCTTTTACCAATATGAACGGCAAAACGAAATTGGCGATGCTCGCTTTCTAGCCCCTCTTATCAGCTATTATCAGTCGTTATCAGTTCCTATCACGTACCACTTGTGTCCCCATCCCACCCCCTATAACATATGTAAGAACCACTGCGCTATCATTACTGTGACTCGAGCTATGAATTTCCGGTCAAACACACACACACACACACACACACCAACAGACACACGCTAGCCGCTTATATATAGTAGGATAAGTATAGGTTGATAAAATAGAGTCTTCATCCCATACAGATATATGGATGATTTGCTAGTGATACATAACCAAACCGAAGATGATATTGACATTCAGCTAGCAGAAGTGTATATGAATACACTTGAATTGAAGAAAACACATTTAAGTGAAACATCAAGTAATTATCTGGGACGGTAGCAAAGTACCCTTAACTCGCAATCAGAAGTAACGATCGGAGATTCTAAGCAAAGAATAAAGAATGGAGAGTGCGATCCAGCCCAGATCAAGCAAGAGCTTCCTACTTTAGATTTCAGACGACAAAATATCAGGAAACGAATAAATAAGAAAAAAAAGGTTGCAAAAGTACCTGAAGATTATGGATCGCAGCTGCATTCTTTGATTCCTAACAGGTTGAGCTGGTCAGAGAAGAAAAAAGAGCACGGGATTGAGGAGGCGCAGTCACCACGTCTGACACGTATGACCCTCCAGTGAAAAGTGCTTCGGAGTACTTTTTAGTGAAGGATCAACGTGGCCTCTGCGTCTCCTCAACCCCACAGTATTTTTTTCTCTGATTAGTTTAGGAATTTAGGTTTACAAGTTAACTGTCTAACTTCAAGTCAAATTGGTTTTTTTGGTTATGATCTAACTGTAGGTTAAACAAGACTTAATGTGTTGAGAAGCGCTCTGAACCAGTTATCTAAACTGACTTTGGTCTGAGCTAATCTCGACACGTTAAGTCTGAATTAATGAAGGTTTGCTACCGTCCCTGGATTTAACAATAAGTATAATAAATAATAGA
The DNA here is from genome assembly GCA_036418205.1 of Ostertagia ostertagi. Taxonomy (NCBI): domain Eukaryota; kingdom Metazoa; phylum Nematoda; class Chromadorea; order Rhabditida; family Trichostrongylidae; genus Ostertagia; species Ostertagia ostertagi. Next base: position 3,788 of record MU889971.1, read on the forward strand.
GTTATGACTAGATTATATAACAAGACGGATGACTTTCAGTTCAAGGTTATTAGATTCCCACATAATGACACAAATATCTCCATAAATAATAAAGGCTCCGTTATATACACTGAAACACTCAGAATAGCTAACACTTGTTCTGTATTTGACACATTTACTGATAAACTAACAGAGTTCATAAGAGTGTTACTAGGAAATGGTTATCATGAGGACTTTATTATATCTAATATAGTTAAGTGTATTTATAAAAATAAGTTTATATGCTATAAATTCTCAATGGCTAATAATTATAAAAATGTTAATAAACTAGTTAAAGGAATACTCAATCAATAGCTTATGCTTAATTCAGTGGACAGCTACAAACATTTCCACCTTTTTAATTTCATAAAAGTTTTTACATATATTTTTCAATTTATGATCACTTTAGTCAATATACAATTAATTTCATTGCATGCTCCTCTGCATGATAATTTTGTACGTCTACTCAAGGTTTATTCGTCTTTCCCCTGTGTCTTTATTTCGCCAATCCCAACTCACTGATGAGCTCCGGGGATTGACGAAATAATAAGGTTCGTCTGAGGAAGGAGCGAAACGAACCATTTTAATTATTTTGTTTATAATGGTTTTTCTTTCTTAATTGGACAGCGCTGGTATTCGCCGAAATTCGAGGGTAACCCGTTTTCGGTGTTATACCAGTTCCGTCTTACGGGTTTATATAATTTTTATTATTTTTTATATTATTTATTTTATTTTAATTTATTGTATTAAAATATAAAAATAATAACAAAAATATAAACCCGTAAGACGGAACTGGTATAACACCGAAAACGGGTTACCCTCGAATTTCGGCGAATACCAGCGCTGTCCAATTAAGAAAGAAAAACCATTATAAACAAAATAATTAAAATGGTTCGTTTCGCTCCTTCCTCAGACGAACCTTATTATTTCGTCAATCCCCGGAGCTCATCAGTGAGTTGGGATTGGCGAAATAAAGACACAGGGGAAAGACGAATAAACCTTGAGTAGACGTACAATATTAATTATTATTTTATATCCTCCCAGACAAGTCTGGTACCAATTAACCGACCCCGGAGGGATGGAAGGCTTGGTTGGCCCGGGCGACTCACGACCCAGGATTTGATCCCCGGACCGCTCGCGTGGTAAGCGTGCCACTTGCCACTACACCACTTCCGCCCAGGTGGTGTAATTGCCGGCCGTCGACCTTCACTCCCATGTCTTCCCATTCCAGTTGACGCATGACGTTCTCGAGAGCGGCGCTGAAGGAGTTTGGGTGAGATGGTGTCGCACCTGTCGAACCCCTCTCTTGACGTCGATGATGATCCTGCCTTGTATAAGATAAAATTCTGCTCGTCATTCTTGGTGTAGAGCTCACGGAGAATCCTTGTGTGTTGGGTCGAAAATGTGGTCAATCGTGCTGTACCCGCTTCGGAATCCTACTTAATCGCATGGCTGTCCCTCATTGAGTGTTCTATCCCGTAGCCCTATCCTTCTTCCAACGGTGGACCACCTGCTCGTTCGGATTGTAGGGAGGTTGAAGCAAGCGTCGAGTGAGTTTTCAAAAACTACATCTCCAAGTAATGGGACAAGCGCCTTCTTGCTCTTTTGCGCGGTTCCTTCCTGGATCATAACGGGCGGGAGCGGTTTTGAACCACGAGTAATTCTGCTTTGTCATAATTATAAATATGAATATATTTTGCAATAGCTTTAATGCATGTTCCGGGCAAAATGGGTGGTAAGAAAGTACAAAAATGAAGCCGCGGATAGGGTATGGTCTGGAAAAGAGGAAGAAAGAACCACCTCTCACATCGCGTATTAGGATCTTCTCTTTTCAGCCGCATTCCACACTGGGATAGAGAAAAGGGACGTGCTGGCAGGGCGACGCACGTTGCTTTTCAAGACATAACCCTTACCTCTCGCTTTTCGGGCCGCTATCCTACCAATTACATTACGAACTAACAAGTTTTGCCGCACCGTGAGCTGCGGGAAATTTACAGCAGCCAGCAGTAAAGAACAAATCAAGAACTTGACTAACGTTTAAAGGTGCTTCTGCTGATGGTATTTGCCTTGAACTCTATCTACTGATGGATTCAACCCCAATACGGTGCCTAGTGAACCTCAAGTTACAACTAATGTGTATGTGTGTCGATGTATATGGTGAATAGTCACGCGCCAAGCCGATGCAGCTGCAATGTCTCGTCGGCTGTTGCTGGATTTCAGTACTCAAACATTGAGGAATATGAGAAAATGAAGCCACGGAACATGGAATATGGAACGCCTCTGTCGAGATATGACCGGTGTCATTTGTTGGTATTTATAACTGTTTATGTTATTATGCTGGTGTTTATGCTTATTTTACTGCTTTTATCACTACCTCCTGTCGCTTGCACCCTGCTCTTCTGACTAGACAGAAACAATTACTCTTTGTGCTTGAATTCAGACGCCTGAGTAATAAACGAGGGTTACATTGCACTCACAAGAAACTTTAGAAAGTGCATTTGTTTGCAATATGAAGGCTTACAGGAAGGTCTCAGCGGTTCGCGGGCAGCAGCGCTTTTTCCCGAATAGGTTTGCATGCTTGAAAGGGCCGAGGAACAAAGAACCATGATCCATTTTTCCTGAACGCCTCCAGGAATGTCAAAACAGTGGCGAAGAAATGGTCCAGAGTTCGATCCCCGGTGATGACTAATTTTTGCAATACAGTTTGGCGCCCCAGATTGCCGCCAAATGGCGCCATCGTCGAAGAATAGATGTTATTGCCGTGTTCTGTGGCACTTCGGAGGCCTCAACATAAATTGCAAAAATTTTGCCATCACTAAGGATCGATCTCTGGAACACTTCTTTCCTTGCTGTCTTGGCATTCCTGGGGGCGTTCAGGGAAAGGTGGAGCATGGTTCTGTGTTCCTTACATAAGCCTCTACCTTGCAAAAAACCATTTTGAAAAAACGTTTAAAAAATGCACTATGTCCTAAATACCCAGCCTGGTTAGATCTCACCATAGATCTCAAGTTACTCTTACTCTATCTGTTGTCTGAAACTTTAACCTCATCAGGTGTTTGACCCTAATCGCAATTTGTGGGCTCGGCAGGTTAAGCTTACGTCCATTCGAACCCGTAGTATCAGTGCCGTGCGCGGGTCGCCTCGCCCGTGGGCGGCGCGACCTCATCACAGAATCGACCGTCTCCCACAACCATTCACTGGCCGTTGAAGAAGAAGTTTCTGCGCACTCACTGGAAGTGCAAAATACATGTGCAAATTTAGACGAAAAACGGCAGGAATTCTGCTGCAGTATGACGACATCACTTTCTGTGACTTTCTGTTGCAAGCTTCCGGATTTTGTCGAAGTAGCAGTAGTTTTTGGTGTCGAATTCAAAACTCGGTAGCGCTTCAGCTTATGAAAGCCTGCGACCTTCCAAGTGAGTGCTGCTTTAACAAGGAAGTTCAGTTTCGTGTGCTGGATGGAGATTGCCAATTTATCACACCTGTGAGAAAAATCATTGTCCTTTACCTTCAGACCGCACAGACCTTCTCAACATATCTTGTCAAGATCTTTTCCTCCAAAAATAGCATATCGAATGAAGCTCATTCCTGTCTATCTCATCGCTTGGCATTATAAAAAGCGTCGCGGTGGGAGCTCCAAACAAGCATAGTATTTTTGATGAGTTCGCTAACGCCCTTTTTTCGCTGGTCCAAAGGAAGTTCCCTGTAAATCTGGTAATCTTCAATGGCTGTTCACTTCAACAGACATTTGGAATTGTGTTGTGCCCTGGTGGAATTGCACATTTATCATCTGGATGAAAAATCATTGTTCATTTGAAGGAAGCACATCAAGGAACAAAGATTGTTAGCGAACGATAATCCATCTGCATATTGAAATGAAATGCAATTTGGGTGCATATTGTTTTGAACCAAACCCACAACCACAATATAATCCGCAAAAACCATCTTGCTATGCATTCTTTCGACTGGAGTTTCGATGAAAGTACACAATACGCACTGTCATCAAATATGGTGTCTATCAGCGAATGAGCGATTGCTGTTGAAACGACCACTAACCAAAAGTGGAGTTAAGAACGATCACGAGATTGTAAACATACTCAGTCGTACTACCACGCTCTTCAAGTCTGATTGATCCTATCGGTCCGATTGGTGTCGTGAAGGGGGAGCCATGTAGAGTAGCGACATTTTGGAGGACCGTCACGAGTTTCACGCTGAATGCACTTGGACGCAAAAGAATTGCACGGGAAACCGATGAAAGAGCTTTACAGCAATCACACTGTATGTAGAAAACGTATTGTTATTGTTTAGTACGTCAAAGAGACATGCCGTCGAACATCAAGATAGTGCGTAAAAAGAACAGATCCAAACCATTGAACTTAGCAACAAGTAAAAAAATAGCTAAGGATAACTACATCCATATCTAACTTTTTAGGATATTCAGACATTAGAGTGAATTAGCGACACAAGCCAAAAGCGTAATATGTGTAGTGCAAGGCGACAGCTAGAGAACTGACACTTGGAGACAACCTGGGAGGTTTAAAACGTGCAAACTCCTGGTCCATAATAGTGACGGTAGGTTATGTACAGGAATGTTAATGGCATCACTTTGAAGAAGTTGCTGCTGTTAGCTTGAAGTAAGAAAGCAGGGCCTTGAACGATTTACGAAAGTATTGAGCTCGATGATGACAATTTCTCTTGAAAGGAACCGGATCAGTAAGCAGTTTCATAAGCATTGCCAGTATGCACATCAGAAGGCGCAGCCATTGACTGGCCACGAAATCGGCCTGCACATCACACCTAGCATTAACTCTATTAACCCTTTGACGACCGCCGTTATGAATGCGTCACTTCACTTCTTTCTAAATTTTTTCATCAATAATCATTAACTCTCCAACAATTTCACTATTAGTAATTAGCGCATTATTCCGCGAATTCGATGATGTATTTGTGTAGTTTTGAAACATAAAAAATGCCAAAATAAACCCCTAAAAACGTGTCGCCACCGAGCGAAAGTGTGGCCCACCGGCGGGCCACACCTAGGTTGCTCTTTAACAGAGTGTAGAAATTCCTATTTTCCTATCGTTCGACAATGAGGAACTTCCCTACATAAGACGCCTACTGAGGTGGAGGCCTAATATCAGTTTTGAGCCATCTAGCGATACCAGAATCAAGCAGCTACCGAACATTTCACATTGAAAGCCTCCTTTGATGTCTCACACTGTTCCCTTCTGTAGGTTCAATTAATTGATAACAACCCTTGATAAAATTGGATTTTGTGGTGAATTTTAGCACGACACTGCTGTAATCCCAATGTGTGCTCAGGTCGCCAAATTCGCAAAAATTCACCCGTAGCAGCTTGGACTATCAGCGCTTATCAATCGTTGCACACATCCAACTGCTCCACACAATAATGAGGGCATAAACACGAGTGTCGGATCCAAACAATCACTTTAGGCCTTCGGACAGCTTCCGTGCTAACGAGTTCATTCTTAAAGACATTTGTAGTGTAACCCAGATGATTTATAAGATGGGGCGGAGCGCTACCGATGATGGAAGTTGGTGCTGTGGTCAATCCAGCCGTTGTCCTGCCTCCGCTCGCCGTTTCCAATAGCAAAACCACAGTACTCTCTAGCGGATTTATTGATGTTCAAAATTATGAGCATAATTCAAATAATCATATTATGGGCAGAGATTTGCACATACCCATACACAATGAAGGCACGTTCAACAAAATATCAACAATGGAGGCGTTGGAGATGTTCATTTGTGAGACCACTCGCACATGAGCTCCTTCCAGTCAAGGTGGATCCGGAGTGCAGATTTCCGAATGTGGAAACTCCGTCGTACTCACTGTTGTGCATTCTAGAGGCAGTGTGCATTCCAGTGGCAGAATTTGAGCTTTAGATGGGTTCGACACCCATTTCGCCGGTTTAGCCCTGCAAAGAGAACAACTTGGCTAAAGGTTACAGTTAAATCAGAAACAACTCGCAAATGCGATGAAAATCGTATTTGACAGCGTCAGTACGAACGCGTAAATGAGGAATACACTCCGCCATTGCTCGAAAGTGTCACTATATGTGAGTGCTGGGACTGCAAATGATCCGGCGACCAGCGACAAACAAGCGACAATCTTAAGAATGAATATTTTTATTTTGTTTATTGTGCTTTCGGTTCAAGCACAACTACGAATTGAATGTTAAATTTATTTTCCATGTGTTTCACCAGTTTTATTCTGTTTATCTACAGGGGAAGTCAATAAAAAAGACACTTTGACTTTGTCGAATCTCAGCGTTTTTTCGTCGCAGGGATTGTCGCCGCTGACAGAAGTTCTTCAGCAAAATGCTCCCCAAATGCCCCTCTATTAGCAGACGCAAGCCCTCCATTACTGCCCTCACCGTCTTTGGAATATGACGTCACCTGCCATCGTGGTCGAGCTCACGGGGACCTACAGTACATGCTCCAGCCCGAAGCTCTTATTTAACTCTTCCAGACCGCGCATTTGCTGTGCGCGCCTGTGGCCCGAGCACTTGGCCCTTTATTTTCCATCCATCACTATTTCATCCCTTTATTGTATTTGTAATGTCTAAGAGTATCTATGTGGTCTAGCTATCTAGCTCCAACGATTTGGGCAGAAATTTCAGTTCCCCAACTCCACTATACTAACTTAGCCATCATCTATAGCGAAATTCAAAAGTAGGATTTTTTCTTTCCATGATGTCAGGTGATGCCGTTAGACTTCTTCCCAATGGGGTAGATAGCCGCTTTGTTAGCACGGGACAACCACCATGGTCTGTTATGTGTTATGAATTATTTAGTTCATTATATTACTTCACCATTAGTTGTTATAAATGTGGGTCCTCACTCGCTTTTTAGGAACAAGTTTGGGTGCTACCGCAAGATTTGAGGCACCTTCGAAGACCAAGCCTACTATGAGGCAGTAACTTCGGAGAGAATGAAAACTGCTCACTAACAACGATTTCTCACTGCAGCCCAAAAGTCAACTTGTTTTAAAAATAGATGCACGAATTTTGCGTTGCCACCACAATGCCCACGCATCTTGCGATAGCGCCTGAATTTGTTCAAAATTCCTTATGCTAGTTTATGCGGTACACTTGAACAGTCAATTTCTTTGAACAACGATTTTCATCGATTCTTCCGCCTGTGATAAGCTTCCCAGGACCCGATACACGGGCACAAGCTTATGTACCGAATCTCTTTCATAGCCCACTGAGCATAACAAGCATCCACTGGCGTTGTACGGGGAAGGGTAACACTACCGAATCTCTTTCATAGCCCTAGTAGCGGGATCAAATATCCTGACTGGCATTGGCCGGGGAAGGGTAATACTAGAATTCACGCAGAATGGAGTAGGTTCTTGGACTGTACAGGATAAAAGCTGAACCCGTCCCACTGCCGTGGCTCCGCCCTTCATAAATAATTGCTGGCGTCGTCACCTTGCCGACATCTCTAGTTAACGTCCTGAAGAATGCTCAAATCCGGACGGACCTGCACGATAGACATCACGAACGGAGAATGTTGTTGAGACACTAAGACCGCGCATTTTGGGTAACCACCGGAAGAGAAGCCAAGCAGCGCAAGTGGTATTACTGAAAGCAGAGAAAGTAACTGAAATCGGTCTAACCCTGAGTGAAAAGAGAACGTACTGATTAGGATCACATCAGTGGCGTCACCAATTGGAGGGATTACAGACAGCAAAATGAAGAAAAGCCCAGAGCCAAGAAGTGCGATTGAATTGAAAAGGCGCAGCTTTCCCACTTCTGGCAGACACGTAAGACGATCAGAGGCTAGACCGGTCAGAAGCTTGACCACAAGCTGAAAAGCCGATGTTGAACGTTTGTACAGTAGCATTGTTTCCTGTGCTGAAAAGGCAAGTCTTCTTCACCTGAATGGCTAGTGGTGCAATCGTGAGAAATCCGGCGCTCATGGCGGAAAACCCGAGCACATACGAAAGATACATCGGTGAAAAGGAAATGGTGAATTGTGCAACGAGAAAGGTTCCAATCACGGCTATCCAAATTGCCCAGATCACCATCGAATGAAATATCCGTGGAACTGGTGGCTGAAAGCGTTTGCGATCCATCAATGATTCTTAGCAACAATTTTTTTTTTCAAATACAGTAAACGATAAATACCCTTGCATCCGGCCGCTGGGTACCCGACAGGAGGCCCGTCGCGCGGCAAGAAGGCAGAGTCAGCGGACGAGTCGCAGCGCGTACTGTAGTGATTTCGCGTCAAGTTAATAGAATGTACCATTGTACGTCCTACATCGCACATCACGCTGCGACTCGTCCGCCGACTCTGCCTTCTTGCCGCGCGACGGGCCTCCTGTCGGGTACCCCGTCCGCTAACGGAGTTTGCACTATAGACTCCCCAACACAAGTGATGACGGCCTCCGAATATATCTAATAGCTAACAGTTTATAGTGACAGATGATAGTTGATAAATGATGGCTGTAATTAGTGGCCAAGAATGATTAAAGCTGGGATAGGCCAATCATTTCGCTGGCAGCAAACTATAATATTTACTACAATTCGTATGAAACCAGCCGTAAAAACGGGGTGCTGTGACCCTTCTGAACCACTGGAACTGCACCTTCGCTTCCGGCTCCAGGGTCAACCGTCCGTTGGACAAAGTCCAACGCATGGCTCTCTAGCGTGTGAGAGTAATGCCGAGAGTGAACGTACGCACGGAGACACAGACGGCTCGCGCAAGGCGAGTGCGAATGCCGGCGCGGAGAGCGGTCAACGTCGGTCCAACGTCGGTCCAATGTCGGTCCAATGTCGGTCCAACGTAACGGTTGACCCAGCTGTTGACGCGGTCTCCGAACATCTGTCAACATTTGTCACCGTGAGGCTAGGCAATTCAGCGTTTTGTTGTGCTGTCTGGGAGCTCTCACACAAGCGCACTATTACAGAATCTCCGCTTTCTTTACCTCCTTCAAAAGGCTTAGTCCCACTACCACAAAGAACGTCTGCTTTTCCTTCTACACTCTCACCCCTGGTTGACAGAAGCCTTGTAACCCGGTTGCCGCATCGAACAGGATCACATACTATATTGGATGTTAAAGGCCTCACAATTGCAGGGCTTGGTGGTAGACTTGGCCGCGGTCTATTTTTTCTTCTCATATTGATAGCAACAGTTCAAGCTGCGCACGATTTCACGAACGTCGCTTGTTGTTGAGTAACATTTTTCACATAAGGGAGTCCTAACTCGAGTTTACCAAGGACACAGTCATCTTTTCAACTTCCCAACGCTCGAGTTCCCATGCTCCCCAAAAATCTTGCAACGCTTCCGCCCATACTTACACTCCATCAAACATGCTGCTCTTGATTGGAAGATCTGACTAGATATTTGGATTCCCGGTTCCTTCGGTCTCTTCATTTTCTTAACAACTCTGTTATATCGATAACATATCGCTCAACGCAGACCACAATAACATGCGCAATCAAGTCTATGCGACAGCTCGAATGCCTCACCCCCGCTTATCATCAGGAAATGTGGGAACCTCATCTAAACGCCTCATCTTTGCCGGGCTTCGGGGTCTTTTTCTATCTTGACATCACCACGACATCACCGTTCAACATGGACCTTTCTTCGCGCCACCCAACCCACCTTTGCCCAACTTGCACTGCCTAAAAGTGCCCCACCACCAACTGCATTCCGGCAGTCAAAGTCCTAAATATGCATCCTCCCAACACTTCACAATCCCGTAATGAATAATGCGCCCCGCCAACAGCATGCTCCTCAGTAGCGAGGCTAACATACTCGCGCGAGACAAACCAGACTCCACATTCATCGTCTCAAAAGAGATAAGACGTAGAAAAAGGTAGAAAAGTGCCCACAAATTTCTGCCTATCGAACATATAAGCTCATGCCAACCTATTCGCGTCGCGTCCCAACGGAGAAAAAAAAATTAAAAACGCTAAATCTTACCCCTACGTCGGATATGTAACACTAAAGACAAAAAACCATAGAAATGGCCCCTCGCGTCGAATCGCAAATAACTTCAAAAAGAACTAAGAAAAATAACGAACAAACGTTACAAAAATCAGCGACTGTTAAGGTTCGATAAACTATAGAAACGACTCCTCGTCTGCATCCAACCCCAAAGTCTCCTTGAGAGACAACCTACATATACGCTATCCCTCCAACCAATTTAGCAGCCACCCTTTAGCTTCGAAAAGGGGAATTAACCAGACTAGAAGGGCATACTGTACCCACACTGGCCTCATAAACAGCAAATAAGCCTAATTACAGAGGCCATCAACCAATCCTATCCTACCACTCATGACAACCTAAATCGAGCGCCTCTACTCAGCGATTTTCACAATCGATTATATCTGCTACCTCTTCGTCCAACGCGCAGTACGCACCCTCAAGAGTCCCCGATCGGTTGCCGAACTACTGGATAACCCTTCTTGCGCTGCGTAACCCTCAATCTAAAAACTCATCTGAACAATTTCGCATGGCGCCGTCCCGGTCCACGCCGATCCGCAGCACACTCCTATGAAATCTCGCCAAACCCAGTCTGACACAGGCCATGAACACAAAAGCCGCCATAGTATACCTTCGCTAAAGCGCGAGATATCCTATCATTACATACTTTCAAACTCTTCTATATAACTCATCCCTCCAATTTAAGAGCCGACGCAACACACTAAGATAAATCCAGCGGACAACAGCTACCGGGATTTGTACAGGCAGTTTAGCACTGCGACCCAGTTCTGTGTTCCGAGCAGAACCTAACCATAAAACTGTTTATGAACTCCGTTTTTAGACGCACCGCTACTTTCTCAACCACTGGTTGTTTTCCTCGACTGATTCTCTGCGATTCGCGCTTGGAATTAAAAGGATGCGTTACTTGCTTATCCCTAAAAAAGAAAATAAATTATAGTGGAAAACTTGCGTAACCAAAATGCGTAACCTCTACTGTTGACGTACCTGTAGTATACAGCCCAGAAAGCTGTGAAGAAACCACAAATAATTGCATGAAAGTAGAAGACCCAGTCCCAGCTCACTTGAATAAATAATTATTAGCAAAATACAACAATAGCTATCGAAAGCTACGGATGTGTCATATTTTGTTGCCCCTCGAAAACTTCTTAATAGGGTTGAAACTATTTTACATTTAGTGGCTATCAGTCCACTCAGCGGCATGCTGAAGACTCCGGCGAGTTCCACATAGCCGGACAGGACCGCCACAAACAAGCCTTTTTCATTGATCGGAGCCCACTCGTTCACTAAGTAACCAGCCACTGGGAACGAGTTCGAAAATGCCAATCCCTGAATTAAGGTGAAATTTATTGATAACTAGTTATTCACTTCGAGCATGGAGTGCTAACTTCTGCTTTGGCAATCAAGATTCATAAAAAAAATCAAGAAAAGAGTTCTCTCCCGTAAACTAGACCCTATTTTTCGGTTAAGAACAATTTTGACGTCTTTTTATACCAGTCCTCTATGAAGAGGAGCTAATCGCTCCTAGTCGAGAAGCCTCAATAACTTTCTCTTCAGTGTTTGTAAAACAATAAGGCCACTCACGGAGATGAACCTGAGAATAACGAAAGCTGGGAACGACCAACAGATAATGACTGGAGTAAGGGCGACCATGAGTGTTGAAATGGTCCCGATCACAATCATCACCTTGTGCGCACCGTATTTTTGAAGAAGAATGTTCACCGGGAACGTGGCCACCATGGCACCGGCATATCCTCCTAAACAGAAGCAAGTAGGAGGATTGATCGAAAAGTGCTATTTACTCTACTGCTTCTTCAGTTGCACAGATATATTTGGGCTTTTCCAAATCTTCTAGGCCTTTCCAGTGCTTGCTCAGAACCAGGAAGAAGCAGAAAACCTGCATTTTATAATCCTTTTTGGTTCTTCCTAGGTTCTGATATAACAGGTTAACGACAGTCCGTTGCGCATGCATCTCGGCACTTTTTGTTTATTATTTTTAGAATAGTCATTACTCCTTCAACAATTCCACCACTGTTAATTGGTGCACAGTTTTCCGGATAGATAATGCATCCAGACAGTTTTGAAACATGACAAATGCCAACAAACCGAACAAAACAAGCCTTTTCTGTGGTTTGGAAATCTGAAAACATGCGCGCCATCTACCGTCGTTGTGTTGAAGCCCTAGCCGTGTTTACTAGTCGCTTATTTTGTTGGACTCGATCTAGGACCGTACTTAACAATCGGACTGACCAGCAAAGCTCAGACTTTTCTCCACCACACCGTAGGATAGCCGGCGATCGCCAATTGGAAGGTCAGAGGTGGCCCAGTCGATGTCAGGCGAAACTGTGCCATTATAGAGAGGCGACGTTGTTTTGTCCATGATCGCCACAAATGCCGCTTGAAATGCGATAAGGCTGAAGAAGAGCGCCTGGTATGAAATACGGTGGCTTTCGGAATAGCACAAACCTCACCTGGACATCATGAAGGAAAGAAAGCATAGGCCTAAACCGAGAATGATGTACCGATTGACCCCATAACAACCAAATATGACACGACGTTCATCGGAATTGCTGGATATGTAGGAGGAACTTGAAGAGAACTGTTGAGTTTCTGACATGACACATGCCGATTATGGAGAGAAAAACTCCGTCCGCATTTTATATACGCCGACACATCACTGATCACAAAGAAAAAGCGCCGCGAAAGCAAGATCAGCTGGCTTGGCTGTTGTTATATCATGTACCGCAATGAGGTACTGCGGCAGAGGACTGAAAAGTAGAAGGAAACTGAACCGAGAAACAAAGTGCCAAGAGGTTGTTGGTGGATTTGTACCGTTTCCTTGGTTTCCACGGAGCCTTGACCTGAAGGCATTGTTTGCAGGGTCAAGCGAGGCGTCAAGGAAAATTTTGAAATGCAACCCCCCCCCCTCCTTCCCACTCTCCCACCAGTTCCCCAGTCCATGAAACGACCCTTCTCACAAGCCGAAGTATGGAAAAGGTTGTTTAACTTTCTCGGAAACTGTTTTATCAGAGAAAAAAAAAACTCTGCTACCCCAC
>MU889973.1:0-10488 GCA_036418205.1 Ostertagia ostertagi
GTTAACTGGAGAAACAACTAAGAATCAGATCGAATTCTCTTGAGGTAAGTTTCTAATCTCCGTAATCTGTACAGACGTCGACTGCGACACACATTTTAGAATAGCGGTTCGAAATTCTAAGAGGTCGTTCCTAACTGTCGCTTTGAATGTAGTGTTTATGAAGTCATCAGTGCAAATAGAGTTTTTGTGAATACGAATATTTTTGTTCTCTCCCCAGTCAGAAATTTTAACTGGATGTGTATCTCGTTTCAGGGGAAGAGATGAAACGTTAGTATTTGGAATTGGTACGTACAATTCCACTACTATCGCATCACTATCATGATTTGTTTACCTGCCGGTCACCTGCCCACGAAGTGAATCGTCTGTGATGTGGAATGTGGCCTGGGAAATCGACTGCTAGTAGAACTAAGAAATTAGGCTGATCTAATGAGTCGTTATGTTTGTAGGAAAATATTTAATTAAATCACCAAACATCCTCTCTGGCGACCCCAAGGTATAGGGGTCACCGCAGAGGTAAGGAATAACAGGAAATATGGTAGGAATACTAGCCACTAACAAAAATACGAATCAAATTTGTGTCCAGATATCACTCTAATGTGAGGTTGCGATAAAATAAGTCTCTTTTATTTCGCAAGATACTCGACCTGTACTTACCCACTTACTTCAGGAATTTTGCGAACCCTCTCTTGAGGGGATTTCGGCATGACCCCCTACCATAGCCGCCAGCCTTTTAGGGGTACTTGAATATGACCACCCTCCACACCACCACCGCAGCATTTGACACTGAAACTAGTCGACACAATTCGACTCGGTCTCAGAAATTCCCTCGAACTTGCTTAAAGCTAGGTGGGGGTATAAGTAGCTGAAGAAAAACGGCAAATTATCTAATTTTGTCTATCTCGTGCTTGTTTTGTGAAATTTTTGCCAGAATTGTGGGAAATCTACCACAGCCACGATCCCGTTAACATCCACAAACACGACTTTCTGTTCACAATTTTCGAATAGGTGGTGGTTTTCATGGTCGGGCTCAAATACGATTTCCTTCCCGGAGACCACAAATACGACGCTCGTTTGACTGTTCAAGAGGGCGGTTGGCCCTGCGAAGTGCTGATCTCGCAGTTGGCAGTGAGCGTAGACGAAAGGAGCGAAGTGTATCAGGAAAGGAGAATCCAGGCAGCTGCCCAGGAAGAACTGATAGATTCATACGATAAGAAGAATTACAATTTTCAATGGCAATTCGTCCAACGAAGGCTTGGATCACGGTAGCTGATCGTACAGCAAAAGAGACTACTAAGTTAACAGCAGATAGTGAAGCGCATGAACTGTTAATGTAAAGTGGGATGAGCAGAGTCAACCGTCGCGTTTACACTTTTTTTTTTAAAATCTACGACCCACTTCCTCAAGGAGTCTCGATAGCACCTCCGACCATCACCCCAATTGTCATGGTTGCCTCTAAGTGTTTATTTAATTCTGAGGCAAAACGAAGGCTCCAACTCCTTTTTCCCACTTCCAACAGCCGTGTAGCCGTTGATAAATATGTCAAGAGAGACGACAAATCCTCTCATTTTGTCTACTTCAAGCTTCTTTTCTGAAGTTTTTGCCGAAATTTACAAATGCGACCCCTTCCCTTTCGAATAGTTTGAGCTGTTTGTTAACTTGGCGGTGAGCAAACAAAGGCCATATAGTTGAAACTAGTTTCCTCTGAAATTATCTTTGGCTACTGTTAGCCTCACGACATAGTTATCGTTTTCTTTGCCAATACATTTAAACTAGTGGGCAGCGTCTTCGATGTATTAATACGCCTGCAATACCCATTCAAGTCGACTGCTACGTGTGAATGTCTAGACGTTCTTCCACCTTTCTTCACTATTCTTTTTGTTTGCTGATTCATAAGTGTGGTGATGGGCATAGATGAGAGAAACCCAGAAGTTCTACTTTTGGTCGTTTAGTGGCCAACGAACATCTCCAGCAATTATTAATCAATTCCTCTGTATGTAGGTACACACTTTTTAAGATAATTCTCGTAATACGGTTTCGAGAATGTTCTGGTATTTGCATGATGACGATCTTGTTTTACCATGCCAACGAGGCCTTTGATTCGACACTTTTTGGAAGGCACGCAAAAGGCCAATGAACATACTTGCAACAGAAAACTTAAAGCCTTGCACGCTACACGGTCTTTTCTTATAAACACAGGGACGCAGCATGGGACGCCGCATCGGTTCACGTCGTGCGCACTTGGTCATGATTTTGCTCGATTCACCTGGTATTTATTATGTTAGAAAGTTGTCCGTCTGCACCAATGGATCCAGAAAATGCCATCCCCATTGTAACAGGATCATGGAAAGTGTAATGCTGGTTTTGGAAAAATATGAAAAAAGATGGGAAAGAAGCAGAAGCAGAAGAGGCTGCCGTCAATTGGTGTTGAACACATCGTTTGAAAGCATCGTTTAGCTATTCGCATTGCAGTGTTCCTCGAAGTAGATGGGTACTCGAAACTTCTTATTGAGAGATACGGAAACTGGTGCTAAGCTTCACAACGTTACTGCAGGAATTACTTTTAAAAAATGGAAAATATGAAGTTTTGGCATCGGTTTCTCGTCGGTCGAGGACCATCAAAACCTCCATTTCAAGCAAGAAAGGTACGCACGGAAGACACTGGCCTCGCTGGGGGGTCGCAGTGAATTAAGGAATTCATGAAAGCGTTTCTTTAGTTGTTCTCTGATGGTTTAATCTAGCCGGATCTGTGTAGTTTTCTGAACATACCTGTGGAAAATTTTCATTGAAGGGACACTGTAACGGAATCGGAGTCCGTCCTTATGGTGCCTCATACCGAAGTAATGACCTGAGTTATCGGGCAGTGAATGTTCGTCTCGAAAGAGCAGGCATTTCTCCGTAGTTCAGAAGGGCTTATGTATTACTTGAAAACCTTATTGCTGGGGAATTTATTATTATTTTTTGTTTGCCTTTTCATGGATGGTACTTTTCAGATTGCCTATGGCTCGATTTTCGGTGTTATTTTGCTACATTTCCTACTAGCTTTTACTTTCAAGGTGAGCTTTTTGTTAATTCTAAGCAGTGTTCAGGTGTAAGTTTTTCTGACAGTACAGTGAGTACATTTTCATTGAAGCTTCTCAAAGCTGTCGTGTCACGTTGGTCGGTGCAGAGATGGTAGAATGGTATTGTTTGCGTTAAGAGTCTATGAGCTTGAAATCAGGCAACTATAGAAGGGCTCAATTTTGAAGTATACTCCAAGACCTCTCATTGGTTTTCTGCGGGTGATCTTTATACAGGTCACGAGGAGGGACCTTCTATTGGGTTCAAATGCCAGAAGAACAGTATTCTTCGGAATAATTTATGCCTTTGGAAGAATGAACTTGGTTCTGGGGATCGCTATCGAGTTCAAAGCTCAGAATGGTTTTTTGGGAACCAGTTATGCCCTTGAAGATGAAGTTTGTTCTGTTCCTTCTGTCTGATATTGTCGATTTCTTTTTGCTAATTTTTTTTACATTTTGTCCGGGTTGCTTCAACTGAGTTTTGCGGCGGACACACAGAGTGACTGTGAGGTGTGGAGTGAGTCTTAAGTAATGACCGGAACTGATGGTCAATATACACGCTAGGACTGCCAAATATTTACGCAAGGCATTGACTCTCTAGAAATGGCAGTATCATTGTGATGGTGTATTCTAAGTTTTTAATCAGATTACCTTTTTCTTAAACTGAGTGCAGTGATGGGGTCAGAAATTCGAGGAATTTGTTTTAGCGATGTTGAAGTTTGGGTGTGAAGCTAGTTTCACAGCCGTTCGTTTGCTTCGTTCAGTCACTTCTTTTATTGTTGAGAAAACAGATTTTTTGTAGCGTTCTCGCCACTGAATTTCATTGAGGTGCTTTTCTCACATGCAACGGCGCTATCATCTCCTCTTTTTTCTTGTGTTTTCCTGGCTTTCCCTGTGAAACACTTTAGTGGTCTTACATAGAACTCCATTTTCTAAACTTTCATGCATTAGTGGAAATCCCGTTATTGAATGACTTGTTAGACTGTTAGTGAAAGTCCTTGTTCTTCTTTTTAGAATCCATCCAATAGGATTTTTTTGTTTTTTTTTTGGGCGACACTTTTGCAATAGAGGATGATTGTTTGAATGGATGCGCTCACGTTTTGAGATGTTCCTTACGCGAGCCTCTCCGAGTTTCCGATCGTTTTCTTTGCAAAATTGCTTTGCATGATGATTTATTTTGGATAAGGAGTCAAAAATTGCTGCGCTATGTTTGCTCGGGAGATTAGTCGAGTGTTCGTGTTGACCATCTGGTGAGCAAACGCTACTTGATATTGGGTGAATCATCTACAAGCCGTGCTCTTTTCGCTATATTTAGTAGGACATCCGGTTTTCGTGCCTTATCTTTATCGTTGCTTTAAAATGTGTGACGAAAGGCAGGTGAAGTTAGCTCATAGAAGTAGGAGTACCGAGAGTTGAGAAATGCAGACTGTGAAAGGTCAATCTGCGTTAGTCTTATTTAGTAGAAATAGAAAAGAAGGCTAAATATTGCTTGATGGGATGTGGTTATATCGACGAGATTCCTGATGTACCCTGGACTGCTTACTCATGCAACTAAGCTCATTCTAACTGTTTCACTGTTTTGCCCTTGTGAAAGCCTTTTTGTGATCTCAATTCTCATTTCCAGCGGCAGCCTGCATGTTAACTTGGTCCGACTTCTTTTGAAGCGTTTGAAGTCTGTATAAATGCAGTTCTCACTGCGCTCTTACGTACATATTTATAGCGTATTGCGATTAAAGGCATGCTCCAGGATCAAATTGGGGTGGTTCTTGTACACGAATAGATGTATTGGTGCCAAATTGGCCAGCAGTGAAAAAAGCACGGAAAAGTATCCGTCAAAAACGCTCAAAGCTCACCTTCGTAATCGGCTATGCTATGAGAGACTAAGCGCGGAGAGGAGAGTATGAGGCGAGAGAGCGCAACAGATGAGAGAGCGCCAGACAACAGCCTGATAAAAGAAAAGTGCAGCTTACTTTGCAAGGCCCTAGCGCTCTTGTCGGTTGATTTCCGTGCACGGGAATGCCACATTTGTGATTGTCCTCTAGGGGTCTATACTACAGACCGAAGGAATCGTTCACACAACTTCTGCCTGGGTTGTGCCTTTAACAGTGCTGCTGAGCAACGTGTGCATAAACAAGTTTTTGTAAAATTGTAATGTTGAGAAAATTTTAGTTTCAAGTGAGGGCTCAGAATACTTGATTTAAACTCCTTTCAGGTATATTTTTTCGATGCAGTTCATCCATTATCTGAAAAGAGTGCTGTTGCTCCAGTAGTTAGAGCAACTAATGATAATGGCACCGCATAGGAGCTCGAATAAGTTCCATACATTCTTTAGTGTTGGTTTTGTTCAGGTGCTGGTGACTGAAAAGATAGAGCAGATTCTTGCGACCACATTACCGAGCATCGCTAAAGAGACGGGAAATCACACAGAGAAGGAGGACGTGATTAAATCGAATAAGTTGAAGCCAGAGGTGAATGAGCACAAGGAGCAATCGCATACAAGCGAAGTGAACACCACCGCTCTTCCTACGGCGCACGGAAATTCGACAGGCTAATCAACTTACATTTCGCAATTAATTTTTACCTGGAGCACGAAATATCTTCGAGGGTTGGCGACTTTATGTATTAATGGGTAATTTTGTTAACCAATTATTTATTGTAATAACTGTGATAGTGTGTAACATCGTTCGTAGCGCGCTTCGTATTAACACATTCGTTAGATAATCGTTGCACTTTTCGTGTTGTGTGAGAAGAGTTTAAAGTGTAAATAAAGTTGCGAATTTTTCTCGAGCATCGAATAATTTCCGAAATTGTCGCCCTCGTTTACGCGAAATGCAGATTAGGCATGTCGAAATGTTTTCTCATCATATTGTGCAGTGTGCAAGTGTGGAGATTAGTGAAGGGATTAGTGGCGCAATCTGGGCCGATAGGCGATGAGGTGATGTCATCACAATCGGCGGCGCTGGACTTGTCATCCTACAAGAAACGGAAACGTGTCGTGTTCTCCGTTGAGAGGCCCTCCGTTTGTGCCCGAAACTGAGTCATGGTGAGGTAAGCGGCTGGCGATATATCATCGTCATCGTTCCGTTGGACGGCTCGCTCACCCAGACATCGTTATTGTGATTGGTATTAATCAGCATTACGAAACTAATTGTAAAGCGCACATGTAGAGCGGTCGTTTTTATAGCTGAGGTCCTGAGTCATATTTCTAATTTGAGTGAGGAGAAATGGAATCGGTTCCACAGGAAGAGGATGAAATCCCTATGTCCATCAGTGGCCGTAAGGTATGCTTTCCCGAACAGAGAGAAGAATACCGTGGAGAAAATACCTTGCCGGCGAGGGACCCCTCCCTGTAAGGTATGCTCTCCCCGAAAACTCTCGGGGAAAGGCCACGCCCACCGGTTCTCGGGGATATCTCCCCGATTGACATGCAATCGGGGAGATATCCCCGTGATTGACATGCAGTCCAGGAGACATCCCCGAGAACCGGTGGCATTACCTTTCCCTGCGAGTTTTCGGGGAGAAAACCGTACCCCAAGGGGTCCCTCTCCTGTTCGGGGAAGCATACCTCACGGCCCCAGGACGAGGTGGTTCATGTTCGTGTTGACCATTCAGTTGTTGCGCTAATAGACTTCCTCAAACTGGAGCAGTGGGCTGGCTGTAACCATACCATGGGTGTAGTGTTTGGATGCTCAGTGCCAGAGACCCGAGTGAAATGACATACTTCTAAGTACTCGCGCTCAGTGCCAAAGGCAAGGGTGCTCATGTGAAATGCTCCGAATCTTTGATATTGAGCACAAATAAGAAGTCGTTTAGGTGGCGTTCATAGTTTGCGACATGGGAGATTGGGAAGTAGGCGATTGGAATCGCTGGAGAGTAGTAGATTGGGCGACTTCAAGCGAATAGATCAATACATATCTAATCTTGTCAGCGCACTATCCTACTCTACTACTATCCTAATCTCCCCGTCAATACATATCTTTTTCATTGTCGCGTACTATCCTAATCTCTCAAGTCGCGAACTATAAACGCGGCCTCAAGACCGCTACTGTTGAGAAGTATCCGAGAAGCAGTCGACAGAAATGTGCTGTGAAGATCGCGAGGTCCAGCAGTTCATTGTATGGTACTGCATGGTTGAAAGGTGAGGAGCGCAGAAAAAATCAATCTAGGAACATGAATTTCCATCATCTTAAACGAGTATGTGTTGCACAATGGTTCACTGATGTGATTCTTCATATTTAGTTATAGTTTTTCATTAGAATATTTATTTTTTCAAACCTTATATTTTTTTACCTTTCAAAGGCAAATAAGCACAATAATAACAGGAAATATGATTATTTATTTGATTTGATTATTAAATTCGGTTATTTGACAATCAAAGTCGGTGCTAATTGCAGGGATGATGTAGCTGCGAGTACGTATGGTCCTGGAATGAAATCCCGGCTCGAACCTCACTGAGGCAAACTGAATCGTCCATCCTTCCAGGGTCGGTTAGCCGGTACCATTCACGTCTGGGGTTGAGAAAACGATTCCAGTTGTCTATTGAACAAAACAACTCACATTGCATATGCTATATTAGTCACTGTGGGCCATATCGTTACAACAAGAGCACTACAATTCCGGATGCAAGCAGAATGCGCGGCGTATCCTCAGAAGTGAGCGGTCAACACGGAAAGTTTTGGCTTTTAATCTGAGTCAGTTGTTTGATCTGGAAGGCTTGTTGTCGTGATTTTTTCATTTAGTCTTTACACTTCAGAGATCACTCCAGATGCGAATGAATAGGTCGTGACGATTTCACTCGCGAAATTTCTTTGTAATTAGATTACTCTTTTCTTCACACAGTGTAAACAATCTTTGATGATGACTCTTAAGAACAGAGGATCAGTGGCGACTCATGATACGACTACCCCAGCGCGAGCCGGTGACGCTGGCATTGCTGAAGCTTAGCCCGACAGGCCCTAGTTTTGTTTTCGCTGATACCTAAAGTTTTTCCTGAAAGAATAAATGATAGACTCACTTTTTCATATGGATCCATTCTCCAACAGCTTCGCTATAGACTTTCGAATGAGCGTGCAAGGAAACCCGTCGAGATAAAGAACTGTGGATCCTCCAACTACTTTGGACCCTACAGGTTCTTGGGTAAACCGCTGCCGATTTTCTGTGCCAGAACCTGTACCGGACTCATGGAGTGAAAACCACTGAATAGTGACGACATTTTCTAGAGTCTACTGTGGTTTCACGCAGACTGGCTACGGTAGAGACTAGAAAGTTGTGGTGAGTCACAGTGCAAAGTTCTTCGAAAGTGCGTGTTTCCTTAGAAAACGAACTCTAGAACAGGAAGACGTAATTGCGCGATTGCATGGCACTTCTCAGTGGGACTGTCTTTCTGCTGAGGAGACTACAAGAGAACGGTGGGAAGTATGACTAAAGGTCACCACTTTGCCTCTCCTTGTAAACCACGCGGTCTGAATAGAGCGGAATGGAAGAACTGAAGGAAGATCTATTTATTTTATTTGCCTATTTCTTCATTTAACTAGCAGATCCCTTACAACATACTATATCCTCATTATCTTAATTACGGTAACTACTGTTTACTGTAATTGCCTCAATGAGGTTGTAAGCAAGTAGACCCTTACAATAGGAAGTCCATCAATTATTTCAACATATACACGCAAGATAATTGGGGGGAACGGGCCCGGAGGAGGAGGGGAGGAGATGGGGCTTGAGTTGAAAGGAAAAAGGAAGTGGCAAGGAACACCCGGAAAACAGAGCCCTGAAGGAGGGATTCGCGATTGATGATACCACCACTAGTAGGGTCCGCAAACTCCAATCGAGCTATTGCAGACTACAGGAGAGGGTTCAAAAGCTGGCTGCTGGGGTATCAAAAACAAATAATTATTCACAGTTCAACTGACTATTCAATGCAAACCGAAATGGTACACGATATAGATCGTTGTGTATCTCATTTTTCTGGATCTCGAACCCTTTTATATTACAAAACGTGCAATTTTTCCTTGGTAAGAACATGCCCGATCAGACGGCTGACTTATTTCGCAGTAACAAGCTGACGTGTATCCGCTTGGCAGTGGAAAGCCTGCGCCATGGCGTAACCAAAAAGTACCTTCAGCCTTTGCACTCCTTTGACAGCATCACAAAAATATTGGCGAGACAGTCAGTGGCCTATTTCTCGCAATAGGAAGTTCAACAGAGATGTACTTGTGTGCGGGGGTGTGAACTCCGTGACCACGACGTTCATGGCCGTCCGTAACTCGTCATCGTGTTCGCTCAGTGCTCCTTCACCACTGCAATGTAATTCTGTGGGAACAACATCTTTAGAAAGAATATCGATGGTGGTCTCGCCATGATCGCAGCCATGTCTTGAGTCATATGGTAAACGGTCTTGTACAAGCCATACAATACCATTACTACTCCGTCATGTTTACTTGTACTCACATTATTTTGGTTGTTCGGAGAATTCAACGCAGCTGCTTCCGGTTAGCGATGGTCGCGTCGTTTTCGAACATACTCAAAACAGTTCCGGTAGGCTGGCTTAACTGTGAGTAACAAATACCCTACCTAACACGATTAACTTCAGCCAGATGGTAGATTCACATCCGGAAAGTCCCGCTACAGATGACCGAATAACCGCAACGATGGTAATGAGGTAGTCCAAGTCATATCTGGCTCACCTCAATCATATTTAACTGCGAATACCCGCACGACCAACTGTTGCCTGAATGATGATTACTGTTCAGAAGCAGAATTTGCAGTTAACCTAGTTAACCGGAAAGTCAATGTTAACCTACGGAACTTTCAAAAACCACGATCGATGGTCGGGAGCAGTGTTGTGAACTCAAAAGGTGTCTGTAAAATGCCTCACTTAAGCTAATGAAAGGATACGAATTCGAGCCTGGAAGCGGAACTTGGACCAACGCCAAAAGCAAAATTCTACAATTACTAGGAACTTCATCAACTTGAACATTAAATCCATGCTTGTTTTTATAATCTCTGCCACAAGTAGAGCTGGATTGATTTCATTAATATCTGCTCGCTTCTTCTTCCTATATTCAGAAATGGATTTTCGAAAGGAAAACTTTCCACACAATAATTTTACCGTAACCGAAACCATTAAAGGTGAAGTCCGGTATCGAAGTGATGTGTGATTGCGTTTGCAAGGAACAGTGAAGATGTGTGTGTAACGCCAGTGAAAAAAATGGGAAGAAATCGTTGAAAAGGACGAAAATAAATAAAACCCCAGCCTCTACTAGCGGTGAAGCGAAATACTATTGATCTGTGTGTGGGCTTAATGGTGTTGGAGGAGGAGGGGGGCAATGCTGCATCTCAGGATTTTCTCGGAAGTTGAGTGCAAGCTTCACGCATGTGTACCACTTATTTTCCTCAAAGGAAAAGGCTCAATTTTGACCTCCTGACAAAC
>MU889974.1:0-11090 GCA_036418205.1 Ostertagia ostertagi
GGCTAATCCCATCCAAACTTGAGGGGAAAGAAGGAGAGGCTAGAACTCTGGCTGAGATACACGTTTCATCTAGAGAGCATGGGATGCCGTCATGACGTGCGTTGAAGGGGCAATCCCCGACCATAAATCAAAAAAGCCGGAGGTTTCAGGAGAGCTTAGAGATTAGGAGAAAGAAGGTTAGCAGATAGATATGAGCGACGGTTCTGGAGCAAAAGACAGAAGCCTTCTAGCCGTAAGCAAATACCCCATAACAATTACTGTATTGAAGCATGTTGGAAGTAATCCCAAGACCGGCTAAAAACTGAACAAAAGAACGATATAGAGGGATCCAAAAATACTCGGGCACACGAAAACAACGGTGACTTTGAGCGATCGTAGTGAGCTGAAGTGAATGTTGCCTGTATCTAGCTTCATAAATGGCATCGTATTATGTGCGCGGTGTCGTGCGCCAGCCAAACGAGTGTTTTATTGCGCTTCAGATGAATTATTTTCCATCAGTAGTTAATGGTACGTTGGTAAACGACGCGCTAAAGGATGATACCTTGAATACTCTTGTATGCAAAATCATTTCAAGAAAAAAAACTACACCCAAACAAAAATTTCGGAGTAAGAACAAAACACGATAATTACAAATCTGAGACGAACCCGATTCTGATCTCCAATACTTCCAGTAAATCCCTGTGTATTCGTGGAATTGATAGAGAAGCCATCTTGGAATGCTGAAGCGAGAGAACATAAGTAAAATTTCAAGAAGTAGCAGAGGTTCAAAGTTCAGGCTCAGACTCAGCGAAAAGTGCTATGAGGTATAAGAAAACTTACGGTGGAACTCGAGATTGGCCATTGGTTCTCACCTAAACGGAAACACAGTTGTGCACCAACCAGCTACGAATAACCAACAGATAATGAATAATCTTCAGATAACAAGGTAGATTGATAAAACAATCATTCGTCATTCTCCAACACCGTATCTCTTCAAAATTTGTTAACACAACAAAATTATCACGAAGAACAAAAAACCATAATGAAAAATGATTCTTCAAGACGAAGCAGTGTCAGCAACTTGAACGAACATAGCAACATTTCAGAAACAATCCACCGAGGCATTACAGATAACAAACAGAACAAACATTTCTCAAAGCGAACCAAAGTTTTTGCATTTGAAAACTTCCTGGGCATGATTTGGAGAAGGTTACCTGCGCCGATCTTCGAAGATCATATCCTGAAAGCTGTAAAATTGTATTAATTTCTGGAGAGGAAATTGAACATCTTGGACTAACCAACTACCCTGCTGGATAAAACTAAATCACATTGTTTTTATTAATTCATTTTATGGTTTTCTCATTACGACTTATTTACGCGGCGCTATTCGCATAACAAGCCGTCCCACACGAGGGTTTTGATGCCGAGGATTATAACAAAGATATGTCAAATATATGAAATTCCTTAGAAAACAATTTTAAATCTGACTCAGTGATCCCATTCCTTTGGGAAAAAAAGGCAACCAAAACCACCAGACAGCTGAAGCGACTTTAGAATACTCCGCAAATGTTCGCCAAGCAGTGACCTTATACTCTTCCTGATTGCAACAATGACAAATTCTGGAGAGTATTGATAAAAAAAAATTGAAATACAGAAGAGAGTATCCTACAGAAAATGCTTACGCAAGCTCATCGGCAGATTCGCTGTGCGTAGTTCGCGTAGGATTGCAGGGATCAAGTCGGACAGGAATAGCATTTTAACCTCATGGCGCCGTTAAGAATTGATCATCACTACACTCCCCCTTCTGTGGCTATCTGCTTATGGATTGGTTTTTTCAGCAACACGTGGTGCTGCGGCACTAGGAACGGCGTGGTTGCGCCAAGTTGCTTTAGATCCATACAGCGGGACTTGCTCACGCTGATATCCTCACGATACTCCAGCAATACAGGGGAAGAGGCAATAAGAAAAGTCACTCTTCCCCCACATGAAGAAACTAATCACACTTTGCTGGCTTCAAACCGAATAGTTCCAACTGAAAATTGAAGAGCACACTCAAAACTAAACTTCGAAGCACCTTTCTGCATGGACGATATCAAATGAATTTTCCACAGAAGCATAATTGTTCGAGCTCCACGAGGTCCTAGACCGATTGTGGTCCACTACAAAGTTATCTGAGAAATTACGCGAAAAGAGTCTCTCTCGCATGTGAGGTGCTCCCTTCAGCATGGTGAGGGTGCTCAAAAAATGCAGTCTGTCAGGACGTCCTTGGGTTCGATTAACAGAACGTACAGAACGAAAGTGGAGGCCACGGCAGCCCTAGTAGCAGCAAGTTTGCTTTTTCGATGCGGTGCTGTTCTTCTGTGGATCTGTTCTGGACCCAAAAACTGCGTCTGGCCGGAAATACTTTGTGGGTGCTCATTTTTCTTTCTTCAAAGTAAAGCCAGGAGCTAAAAATTGTGTCTGGCTAAATTGTTTTTCAATTATCGCTCATTATATAACATCACCATTTGAATTCTCTTCCTTGTCTGGCTTTCAATCGCTTTTCTGGTCACAGCCAGTTTGATCCCTGATGCGATTCAGAAATTTAGCACCGCTCGTTTCAATGGAGCAATAGTATTTGATCTGCTCTGGATTCGCCCAACTGCTGGGTTCCTTTGCCAACTTTGTCATATTCGGCATGTGCACGCATCAGCCAAATAGCATGTAACCTTCCCGCGGAGACGGAGACTTTATCTTTCACGTGAGTCTCGAATTTTAACACATTGCGGACCGCCGTTGTATGAGTACCTTTGTATCTTTTTTATATTTTTCAAAAACTGTATCATCATTAATCTACCAACAGTTTTATCAGTGATGACATGTATGGTTTCGAGGTCTGAACAATGAGTGGAAACAGTTCAGGAGCATTGAAAATGTGACCAATAAATCAGATCATACTATGCTGTTTCAAGCGGAATCGTGCGCCACATGGTGGCGCACGCGGTACGCAATGTGTTAACACGTTGACGACATTGTGCAGCGCATGCGCATCACACCTTGAGCACCGTGTGGGACCGTGTGCAGCGCATGCGCTGCACACACAAAATATTTATTTTTTTCGCGCATGCGCTACTTCTTTTCTAATTTTTTTGCATCTATTCCATAGACTACACCATAATATGACTAGACACGGCGAGGTTCATTGAATGGTTGAATATGCTCCTTTTTAGCGAAGGTTTTCTAAGCCCTACGAATTTCCCAATTGTGTTCATTCCTAGTTTCCTTTATATTCTGATAATCTTGGTCATAAAAAAGAGCAGTAGAAGTAAGTACAGACCCACACATATAGCAAGACATATGTTTTTAGTGGAGCAACCGCGTCAAAAATAATTTTGAGGTTCACTGCAGCAAAAGCAACTGAAACTTGCCTTTCATCGCCAGAAAACGTCAATTCGATCGATTTTTTACAGTTGTCCCTTCTGATAAGTTTGACACATCGAATATCATTCTAACATTTTGTTGCATCCGAGTTTTGGGTATTTAAAGCTCAAAATTCACGGATTTGATGTGAGGCGGCGGCGCCTGCAAAATCGCCGTGGTCCCACGCGGCGCAAAAACCCAAAACGCGCGTTGTCGTCAACGTGTTAAAGGATTGAAGCCAAAGCGCGGCCCAGTTAGTTGCGCGCGCTTCAACTACGGCTCTCTGGAGAAAAAAATCTCGATTCAGGAAAAATCAAGAGGATTCTGAAAGGGTCCGTGCGAAATTACAGGGAGGAGTCCACTATTCAACAAGAAATGCAGCCTTCAGCGTCAAATTCATGGAACATAAGTTGTTAAATTTGAGACTCGCCGAACACTTTTACACTTTTGGAAAAAATGCTCGATGATTTCAAATCTGCTCTCACTTTTGCATGCAATTGCCAAGGAGCTATAGCCGTTGAAATAGTGCCACAGCAGCGAAAAAGAACCTATCGGCGGTATTCGGGCGAAAATCGTCAACGTGACCATTTTTTAAATAGTGAACGTATTTAGCAGTTTTAGTTGCCATTGAAAGAGCAAATCTTCTAGTTTATGATGACGTATTAACTTTCCAGATTGCATGAGTTTGAACGGAGTTATGGCTTTGGAAAGCGTAAAAACTCGCACTCATCACGAATTTTCCTCGTTAATTTTGCAAAAATCCTCAACGTGGCCATTTTTTGAGTACTGGACGTATGAAGCTGCTTTAGCACGGTTTGATAGAGAAAATCTTCTAGTTTTGTCTGCCATATTAACTTTTCAAATTTGACGAAAATGAAGCAAGTTATGGCTTCGGAAAGTGTAAAAACTCGTGCTCATCATGAATTTTCCTCGTTAATTGATCTAAATTTGTTATTTCTTATAACTTTTTGTAATTTCAGTACTGATTAGAAAGAAGCTCTTCACAAAACTCCCAAATCTGCTTTCAGATTGAAAATTCGTCATATTTGAAGAAAGTTATAATCATTTGAATATTTGTTCAAATTTCAATAGTAGTAGATAAGTTGCTCCAAGGCCAATGCAAACGATCCATCAACACCCAGCTGGCTATGGGGCGGAATACAAGGCTTATTCCAATGCGAAAGGGAGGCTTTGTAAATTGTAAAACATCTCTCCGTTAGTGACAACAATTTAGTAAGTTTTGAGAAGGAAATAAATAAAGAGGAGATTTTGCCATAGCAGGCCATTTTAAGTGGCTAGTTTGTCGTTTTTTTGCTCCGTTTCTCGTTTACTCGTTTCGGTGTTAGACCTCATCAGGAAATTAATCATCCTTTTGACTTTCATATCGAACAAATTTTGTGTGGTAGGGACGACTGGGTATGCAGTAGCTTTCTATGAATAGTTTAACACATTGACGACAATGCGAGTTTTGGCTTTTTTGGCCACGTGGGACCGCGGCGATTTTGCGGGCGCGCTCGCCTCAGGTCGTTCAAGCAGATTTTGAGTGATAAATACACAACTAATGACCAATTCAAAACCAAATCAGTAAATTGTAATGAGCGCAACCTACCCAGGGGTACAGTAGTGGAATTTTGATCAAAGACATGGAATAACAATGAAAAAGCGAAATTTTTCAGAACTAGCTGCAATGGACCTTAAAAGTAATTTTACGTTGATTATTCCAATCAAAACACACATGTTGTCATCCCTAAGTTCCTTATCTACTTCTACTACTTTTTAAATCTTCATATTAATAAAAAGAGAAAGTAAACGAAAAATTTATTGAAATGAAGATTTCGTATGGTTCAGAAATCCTCCTCTAAATTAAAGTACGTGACCATTCTAAGGGCCACTATGTTTGTAGCTACGTCAAGGTCTCTTCCATGGAATGAATACAAGAAACTTCTAAAAGAATCAGGCATGTGCGCGAAAAAAATGAGTGTAATGGGTGCGGGGGATATATATCCCGCACGGTCCGACATGGCCTGCAATGCGCGGGATATATATCCCCGCGTTGTCGTCAATGTGTGTTAAGGTGGAAATTAGAACTCTTCATAGTTCGGCTTTTGGAGAGGGTCGTTTTATGGACTTCGGCCTCCGAGGGAGGGGGAGGGTCATATTTCCAAAATTTCCTCGACGACTCCCCTGATCCTGATCTGCGACCCAATTCCAGTCTCTACACTGTTTCAAATCAAATACAAGATTTTTTGCCGTCGGCTCCATAAATCTTGGTATATGTCCTACCCGTTATGGGTGGCATTCACTGCGTGCATCCATCCTATGCTCCACCCATCCCAATCCTGATAAGGTCATCAGCAGTGCGTATTCAGTAGTAACGCAATTTTGCTTGCACAAAAAGACGCACACATCGACAGTGACTTGGAGCTTTATATGTAATAGGGATATCGCGCTCACAAAACACGCTGCAATACCAAACGAGCTACAATTCATTTGATAAAAAGAATCACATTTCGAGGAGAGAATTTTCAAAGACTAGTGAAATAAACTCTTTAACTATATCTGACTTTCTTTCTAATAAAGACAACCGATAGCCATAAGAAGAAAAAAAACGTTGAGAAAAAACATGTGCGTACCTTTTTCCGACTCTCTGTCTTCCTTTCACGAGAACGAACTGAACGGTCTCTTTTTTCCGTATCTCGAAGACCTAGATGGAAACGTCGAGATGTACGATGTGTGTGAACATAGATTCGAAATACCTGAGTTTCTTCCTTCCGATCTTCTAATCCTGTCCGCGATTCCAAGATTGCTATATTCTTGCGATCGGAATCTCGATGCCTGTCTCTGTCCCTCACACGTCCTTTTGTCATCATCTCTTTCTCCGGGACCAGCTCCTTTTACGGCTTCGTTCTCGTTCACCTCGATCTCTGGGAAAAAATGTAAGAATTACCAAATGACTGAAATAAAACGTCAGTGGTGGATGATGAAGTCCATGGATGATGAAACTCACAGATCTCTCTGACGAGAGGATTTATGCACTTTGTCACGAGCACTCTCAGAATCCTTATCCGCATCTTTCTTTTCACGGTCGCTATCTTCACATGAACACTCTCCTCCGGAACAGGAACAGGAGCAACTAAAGAAAAAGGTAAGCGAATGTGACGTGAAAAAAAAAATAAAAAAAAATCGATCTGACAGAATGCATCCTTCTACAACGAAAAACAAATATATCTATTATTATCGTAAAAAATGATAGATTGTGAATATTCATCAGTGAACCTATGCAGCTGTACATGAACTGTGACTTCTTTGTTACTCAGGTGCAGTGATCATCAGGCATAAATAAACGCGGATAGGAAAACTTGCTTTCCAAGATTCCCCAGGTATGGCGCCGATTCAATTTTCCCCAGGGATATGTCCCCCTACTCTGATTCAATCCTCTGGGGGGACAAAAAAGGGTTGCGTCATAGGACCTAGCATACCTCTGTGTTTCTACCTGCCAGACAGTTAGAGCAGCGCTACTACCCTCCACTGATGAAGCACTCTTTCCCTGAGGGGTCGCGCTGCTCTAACTGTCTGGCAGGTAGAAACACAGAGGTATGCTAGGTCCTATGACGCAACCCTTTTTTGTCCCCCCAGAGGATTGAATCAGAGTAGGGGGATATATCCCCCTGGGGGAAGGATTGAATACCGCCCATGGGTTTACGGACTACTTGATTTTTTCTCAATGGTCCTACCGCGATGGCTGGAGCACAGACGATTAGAGAAGGGTCGGGTTCAAGTAGTCCGTCGACCATACAGACATGTGCTATGCAAATCAACTAAAAGCACGTATATGTACGCGTGAAACAACGGCAATACTGAGGAAGGGCCCACGTGATCCTTTCCGAGACACCGAAGGCACACTGGAAAAACTCTACAAAGCGGCCTAGTAATGCCAAAAGAGGAGTGAAAATTTGTTTGAGAGGTACAGTTCTTACAAGATTTCTGATAACTGCTACACCTTTGAACTTTTTACATTTCGACAAATTAGAAACTTCTCGGATATAGGAAGGAACTAGTTAAGGAGCAGTACAGATAACAAAAATAACAGACTGCGTATTGATACAAAACCCACTCGCTTTCAGCATCAGCTGGACGTGGAGGCGGACGTTTGATTTCAATCTTTATCTCAGCTATTTCAGGATCAGCAGTCAAATCATACTTTTCCAACACTGCTTCATCAATCTCGTCTTCTGACTCCTCCTAGAAAATGAAATAAAATATAGCTGAACTAAAAGCGCCAGCACTAACGCACACTTCGACGCAACACGACGTTTTGGAGAATTCAAACGGCGCGAAATGGTAATTCAATGCCATCGATTTTCACGCCTAGCAAGTAATGGGATGAAAAACTCTGCTGATCGCAAGTGCATCCTTTGCAAACCCAGAAATACAAGAAAAATTAGGCAACGGCACTATCCCCAAGATGTTAGAAAGCGTCGCGATGAAACGAAGAGTAAGCAGGCCGAACATTTTGCATGACTGGTGTTGGTTTGCTGGTCTTACCTCCAACCCACCTCTTCCTCTGCATCACTCCCCAACTTGTACTTGTCGATCTCGCCCTCTTCTTCATCTTCCTCATCCACCGTTTCGTCTATGATTTTTGGTTCGTTTGCCTGATCTGCAGGAGCAGCACTTTGCTGAAAGAAAATATTTCGCTAGTTCACAAGCGATGGTGGCGGGGCGGTAATATACCCGTACATCATCCTTTTTCTTCCTCTTTCTACCAAATTCGTCAAACTCATCCTCAGTATCTCGCCTGATATACTCAATATCTTGTCGATCATTGAATCCACCACCATAACCTAAACGGCCACACAATACAACGAAATTCAGACAGAGGTAAAACGTCTTTGAGATAAATATCATGCCAAAACAAATTCCAAACAGAATAGAAGATTTGACGCGTAAAAACAATTGAAAAATATTAACAAACGTAACAGAATGAGCTTAAAAATGAGTAAGAACGAAGGCAAAGCCAGTTCAACGCACCTGTTCTCTTTTCAAGGTCGGCAAGCTTGGGAGCATTGCAAACGTTGCAAGTTTTCCGCCTTGCCCAGTTGACGTTGCCACATCTGTCGATAATAGCGAAAGCAACATGAGCTTTTCAACATAAGCGCAATAATAGCTGCTCTTGAAACTCACTTGGAACACACCCAATCTTCCGCAGCAAAAAGCCCTTTGGATTTGTCGGCCATTTCCTTGCCAATCTCCTTTCCGACCCGATTTTTCGATCGAGGTTTCTCTGCAGTAGAAAGTCCTTTCAACTATGAGATTAAATTCTATCCTACTTCTGACTCTAGGATCCTGTATAGACAAGGAGGTGTCGTGAAATGAACAAATAGAAGAATAACGTTAAATTTACTTCCACAGATTTGCGGAATTGGAAGCAATCAAAAGCTGCGAATGCCAGAAAACATGGATGAACTCACGTCTTCCACAAGCATCGCAGGCATTTTTGAATTCATAATTCACATGAGCACACTTAGGATCCGGGCATGCCCACTCTCCTTCCTTCAGTAATCGTAACCGACGAGTCTCCTTCTCCTGCGCTGTTTGTTTCTCCTTTCATGACGTGACCCCATCGCCAAGTTTGAAGCTGCAAATAAACAAATAAATGCGTTATCACTGTGTTTGGCCGCGCAACTGTAATTTACTCCATAACTATTACCCGGGTGTGGTCCACTAGGACCGAAAGCGCGACTTTTCCGCGTTTCACAGCGCGGAAACACTTTTTCGTGTCCGCGGGAAACCGCCAGGTTCACCGCTGATCGTCTGCGAACTCGAGGTTCCTGCGGTGCGAAATGTACGCTGCGAAACGCGAAAAGTCGCTTTAAGTCCTAGTGAACCACACCGCTATTACCCACTTCTTCTTCGCATTAGCCGCACACCAGTACTATTACACCTGTACAAGCACCAATGCAACTCGCTCTTGTTTAACATAAAGCCTTTTAAGACTAAAATCTGATCGACAATGCAGTTTAAGTCATTTTAGTGGCAGCGTAGAAGGGGGAATTTCGGTGTGGGGAGGAGATGCAATGTGCGAAAAGGACCTCCAAACCATGACAAACCCCACCATGATAACACTGATCATTTTAAATTCAAAATTGTCATAATTGGGATCGAAAAGCACTTCGGCTATTTTTGCATTTGCACTACTGCAGCTCCACACAATTTTCACTTAGAACATTCTAGCAAATGGGCACTGGGAACTGCGATTGGGAGAGGTAGAAAATCTGAGCCCTATCTTTTGTCTGGCATTGACCTTCTACAAAATTAGAATGCGGACGCTCGAAAGTGCAGACGACTATTCGTTACGAAATCCCGGTGTACAAAACCCTTTCTTGATAAAAGAAAAAAGAGCAGGTAATAAAACCACTACTTCATCTGACAAGCCAATAACAAACCCATTACAATGTTTAACATCTAGCTGCAATCTTAGCACACATCGTAACCTCGAATAAAAGTGACTAATTGCAGAAACCGCACACCTCTAAAGCTAAGCGAAGGGCGGAAGCTGTTGAAGTAGCACAAACAACTGAATCTTCTTTATAAGCAAAAAAGCACAAACACACTTACATGAGGCGACTCCCGCAGAGCAACAGGACGGATGTGGCAACGAAGCCGATCAAATTTTTGAAGCAAAAAATAATGCGGTCCTACGCGGAAGCACCTGATTTGCGCTCACAGCAGCGGTCCTCTCCACGTAGCAGCACGGTTTCTTCGCTATTTCCATATTCTTGAGCAAGTTGGTTTTCCATCTCTTTCTGTCGAACTTGTTGGTTTAGGCAATGTATGACGGGAAGTATCTCTATCCGTACTTTGTTTGTATGGGACGTTGATCGTTAGTAGATCAAAAAGTCTCAAAAATCACTCGGTGATATGGGATGCCTAACGTTTACTTGAAGGAATACAATTGGTACACTATGCTTTGATTCGATAATAGGTGACATATTAGTTGTGGGCCTGTAGTTGAAGTTTTCTCGCGACTAGGTGGTGAATGTGAAGATGATTTAAACATGTGAACACCTGTAAAAATAGAATTCAGGTCCCCAAGGACTCACAGCCAGATGAGTTCGGGAGAGTTGCCCTGTTATACTCTCATCCATGTTCCCACCGATGCCGACCTACCAAATGAGGCTCAGCTGAAGGAAAAGTTCGAGAAAGGTTCGAGTTTTTTTGGTACTATTCAACAATTACAACCCCAAGTGCTCGCTTTGGTGGAGCTCAAAAAGGACACAAAGGTTTTTGGGCTGAAAGTTCGTTTGCAGGAGTACTTCAATGTGCTGATCACGAATCTGAGATCGGCACTATTTACCCTTTACTGGGTCCACGGACTACTTGAACTCAGCCCTTCAAACCCCTCTGCGCTCTCTCGCGGGTCCCTCTCCTCTCCAAGGCTTAGTCCTAGGGCATTCACCCGTTCTCTAATCGTCTGTGCTCCAGCCATCGCGGCAGGACCACTGAGGTTACTGCCCTACTCCTTATGAACTGAGCCAGATTTTGATCGAAATTCGTCCATGACTGTGGATTTGGCTAGAAACTTGCCTTCAGGGGTAATTTGACCCGTAGAACACGAATATACACCGGTTTAGAGCGAAAACGCTTGGCGCCCGCGCCACAGGCGCCGGCGCTATCACAACAGTTTTGCGCGGGCTCAGGCTACAAGCTCA
>MU889975.1:0-16770 GCA_036418205.1 Ostertagia ostertagi
ATAAAAGGGACTTGTGAAATTGAGTAGAGCTCTCTCTTTCAACATAGAAAAAATATGGTTAGGATACAGTTATTAGTATGAATAATATTACTATATATCGGTGTAATAAGGGAAACTACTTCACAATTAACAGCGCATATATTCAGAAAAAATCCCCTTTTTCCTTGTCCAATAGCCCATTCAAACTGAAACAGACTTACGGTTAGACTGTAATCTGTTTCTTTTTAGAAGCAATGGCAATCTCTCTCAAACTCATTTCTGACTCAAGATACAATGGCATAGAAGAAGAAGTGGAAGCACACAAAGACGTTCTCGGATCAAGGGAGCGGTAAGTTCGGGACTTCTAGTGATTTCCATCGTTGGAAGGATCTTCTAAAAAATTGCGGTGTGATAAAAGAAAATACGCAAAAATTCGCTGATGTGCTTCTTCGCGCCTGCCAGAAAGCGCATATTGGTGCTAATTTTAGTACTGTCCTTTTGTCCATGATGTTGCTGCTAAAAATTCAGGCGTTTATGTACAAGAGGGCATCTTCGCAAGGCATGTAACCCAGGGCATTCAGAAGCACGACCTGTTTTTCATTCCACTGCGAACGTTTGGAAAAATCCACCTCCACGTGGAGGCGCGATTCCCTGTTCGTGCGTTCTCTTGCACCGTGCTATTGCATTCGGATGCTTTCTCTAGTGCTAGCCCTGGAGACACTGATTCAGCGAGGAAGGAAGATAATACGGCGAAACAACTGCAGTAGCGTTCAGTTGGATGCTGAGCATTAGTGAGAGAAGGAACTTCAGGGTGCGTAGAGTTTAGTAGTTTCCCACGACTTCCTCTATATATTTCCCAGGTTTAGTCCTGGCGGCGCCGTCGCGTGACCCCAACTGCCACCGAGGAGGGAATGCCGGGGTGGACAATTATTTTTTGAGCTAGGGAACGGAGAATTGGTCAATTTGTCTCGGAGCTACTCGAAATTCAAACCCTGAGGCAAAACTGTGTCATCACTTAAAGGCAAGATTCAGGATTAAATTATGAGGTAATTCCACTCAAATGTGAAAGTAGGGGTAGGAAGTGGACCGCCAGTGGAGAAAAAAGGAAAAAAATCGTGAAATACACAGGAAATACGAGCCTTTTGCTCTACGCTGCGGAGAAGTTCAAAAGGCCGGCAGGGAGATGAGAGATAATGTGAGCGCGGAGAGCGCTAGAGAAGTCGAGTAGAGAGAGCATAGCAGATCAAAGCGACGCAGACAAGATATCGAGCGGTGGGCGGAGCGTGTCGCAGCAGGTGGAGCGTGTCAAAGTTCTTAGCGCCTAGCGTCTAAATAACGCTTTTCGAAGTAGGGAAGTGACGCGACCTCTACACTTGCGTACCTAGCGCTTCTAGCCACCGTAAAGGCTCATTAAGTGGGTTCGAGCGGGGTGAGCCGAATCTTTGGCGTTTAAAAGCACGAAAGCGCCTAAATACACGTAATCTTGAAAAGTTGGCTAAAGGAAGAGCCGATGTAGCTTGCAATTTGAGGGGATTCTACGCGTTGAATTCATTAGGCATTTTGAAGCTTGATTAGAGCATTTCATATGAGCCGTCCTAAGGGAGACAGCATGTACTGCGAAAGGGCGCAGATAACGCGTACGCTGTAAATGAGTAAAAATACTCAGCGGCAAAGGCAAAGCCTTAGCGCTATTGTCTGGCCGTCTTTTCGTTCGCACGTGGCCAACTAGTGGGGATCCATACTGGGAGACTCAGAAGAGAATGGCTCCATGATCCTACGCTGCTCGTTACTTCCAAAGGGATGGGAATATAAATGGATTTTCAACCATATCCTATATCTAATCTAATTTTGAACCATCGTTCAATTAAACCGTAGATGTTATTTAATGATTGCAGAGCATGGGACACGGCAAAGACACAGTTCATTCAGCCATTGCTCCAGAAGTACCACTCTCTCATTGTCGGCTCGACACAACAAACGTGCCCTTCGATTACTCTAAAGCAGCTATGAATCACTCGAAATATAATTTAAATGCATTTCCTTTCATGATATAGTTACGTGTTACTTCATTTCACATTTATTAGCGCGTGTTCTGGGATTTTCAACGAGACCCTACTATTTAAGATTTTACCTTATTTATTTAGTGTATCTATATCTTACTGTTTCATTTGCATTTTTCGACTCCTCTTGTTCACCATTCATTCAAATTTGAAGCGGGTCTATGATATAAAATGTTTCAAGTTGAGAGCTGTGCTATGGAGAGCAAACGATATTAACTTCCACGATGCGCTGTAAATCTTGGACCTTATAGTCTATCCCATACAGAACTGCGATCTTTATTGAGCTGGCACCAAAGAACTCCTTTGATCAATAGGTCAAGCATCGAGTTTAGTGTGCTGCGCATATCGTTTACTACCCTAATCTCCCCAGTCGCGAACTATGAACGCGGGGTTACAATCAATCAAAGGGTTCGTTTCACTTAAAGGCAAAAGTCGGGCTCAATAAGGGGGTATTATGGCGATTGAAACTGAGTATAGAGATGCGAAGTAGAACGACAGTGGAGAAAAAACTGAGAAAAACCGTCGACAAGGCCGTTAACAAAACCCTCTTTCCCACTAGCAATGAAGGAGGCTGTCTTGGGGAAGGCACGTACAAACAAGTTTTCTGAAGATATCAGTCGTTCTATCGGTTGATACGGCAATAAGCCTAGCTGATTTCACACGTTATGCCAGCCACGCACCACATCCCAAGGTGGGCGGTCGTAGCGGGCCAGGCGGCGATAGCGCATAGTACGTGCCCTGAGGCCTTATTACCGCGTTGTTCGAGATTTTGAGCGTGGGAACATCTGTACGGGTGCGTAACCAAGTACAGACATGACCGAAAGGGTTGGTTTGGTCAACTAATCCCGACCTTTGCCTTTAAAGAAATAGGAACAGTGTTCGCACGAACACTTTCATAAATTACTAACTGAACTCGACGATAGAGTGCGAGTGGAAGAATGGTCGTTCTACAGATACATACGTATACATTTTATCAGATTATGGAACAAGGCAAATGGTACTCTCACTGCAATACCGTCTGCTGAGTAGGTCGTACTCACATCAACACTCGTTTTAGGAATGACTGATGAACCACATGAGGTATTTCATTTATTTTGGTGGTTTCACAAATTTGTGTGGTGTTCAAAGGTTTCAAGGGTAAAAATATCGGGGATATGCTCGTAATTGAAATAGGTGCGCATCTATGAAGCAACTGTTGTGACGTGCCTTCATTTTTTGCCGTTGCTTATCTCTTTACGCTCTGGCTAAGCTTGGGAGGGAAGAGGCACTTTCGGAGAGGTGAAAACTATTATACTTACCCCTTCCGCAATCTCTTTACCCTCCCAGGCTCAGTCCTATCAATACTCACAACATTTTGTGACGTTGTTGCACCCACTTGCGTCCCTACAGTGTTTCAAAATCGAGCATATCATGCAGCCTTGTTGCAGCGAATTTGAATTTGAACTTTGATGCAAAATCAATGGTGGGCTTGCCATGTACCAGGGTCAGGAAATCGGAGATGGTGTCAAGCTCCACGGCAATGGAGAAGAGAGCAAGCGAAATACGTAAGGCCGCGTTCATAGTTCGCGACTCCGAGATTAGGATAGTACGCGACAATGAAAAACATATGTATTGACGGCGAGATTAGGATAGTAGTAGATTAGGATAGTAGTAGAGTAGGAGATTGCGCTGACAAGATTAGATACGTATCGATTGAAATCGCCGGAGAGTAGTAGATTGCGATATTACGATAGTAGGATAGTAGTAGAGTAGGAGATTAGGATAGTAGGAGATTAGGATAGTAGTAGATTAGGATAGTGCGCTGACAAGATTAGATATGTATTGATCTATTCGCTTGAAGTCGCCCAATCTACTACTCTCCAGCGATTTCAATCGATACGTATCCAATCTTGTCAGCGCAATCTCCTACTCTACTACTATCCTAATATCCTGTCGCCTACTATCCTAATCTCCCGAGTCGCGAACTATGAACGGGGCCTAACTGAATCGTCAGTGTAATCTTTCTACGGCGCATCTCTGATATGAACAGATAATGGGCATAAGTGTAGAAAGGAAGGAAGGGTACCATAAAGGACTGTCCACGTAAGCACCGCAATCCGCTCGCGCTTAATTGGAAACACAAGGTACCAGTACGATCGTGTATAGCCTGAGCAACGCAGGTTTGATATTAGGAAGCCTCTCATCGATAATTCGTGAAACATTGCGATATAGAGCTTCATAGAGAACGAAAGGTGAAAAAGGAGCTAAAATTCCACGTTAAACTGATCTCGAACGATGCAATGGTCTGACGAGGGAGTCTATAAAGTCAATCAGAAACATGAAGGCAACGCTTCAAGCCGGCAGAGAAGCGAACCCAGATTGTCGTTGCCTCACGGAACTTGTAAAAGTACGGCGCGAACGTAGTTGCAGTGAAGCGGGGGGGCGGGCGAGGGGGGAAGAACAAGGAAACTGACGCTCTGCAGATAAATGTATAATCACATTCGTGTTTGACTGATGGAAGCTCGGAGCTCGCGGCCAGAAGACGTGCGGGTATATTACGGCTTACGTGAAGTGTGCAGCATCTTAGAAAGGAGCAGAAGTCACGCAGATTGGATAGAGTCTTTAAAGGCAAAAGTCAGGCTCGTGTTTGGGCATTATGGCGCCTGAAATTGAGTGTAGAGATGGGAGGTGGAACGACAGTGAAGAAAAAACGCAAAGAAACCGTCGACAAGACCGAAATCGAAACCCCTTCCTTCTAGCAGTGAAGGAGGCTTGCTCGGGGGAGAGCCACGTCCAAACGAGTTTTCCGGATATGCCAGCCGTTCCATCGGTTGATACGGCAATCAACCTAGCTGATCTCACACGTTAGGCCAGCCACGCACCACATCCCGCGGTGGGCGGGACCAGCTGATGTAACAAACCCATCGCTATAAGTTGTAGGCCAGAAACCTTGACGGCGCGCAATCTCGAGTCAGGAGTGCGGCAACACCCCTCTGAGCGCATTCCTGGAAATTTTAGTGATGGAAAGGCCTTCTATGGTCACCTAATCCTGACTCGTGGCTTTAAGGTTACTGAACAACGTTCAATCGAAGAGCCCGCTGAAAGGGTTATCGCCTTTACACTTCATATTTACTTTGGAACGGGGATGAGGTTCAACGTGCAGTTGACGATGAAGGATGGGCGATGTAGGTGTAGCTGTACCAACTGATGTCCCTATAGAGGCATAGGGGCGCTTAGAGAGTACTTGGAGAGGACCCAAAAAGATGGCTCACCCGCTCTTATCTGATGCCGTAAATAGAAAGAGAATTGCCTGATTTCTGAGGACAGTTCACCGGTCACCCCATCTCATGCAGATCACGGAAGGCCTCAATGACCGTTGAAGATCAAGTCCACTGCTTCCTACGACGGATCACTACGGATGTGCCATTTTCATTGCTAAGCCGGGTGATGGAAAAGTATCCGGGGAAGCCATAACCGTGCTACCTTCCTCCAACTGAAGGCCTTCGACCGCATTCGTCGACTAGCGCTCTGGTAGGCGTAAAACGAGTCTGAATCCGGGGTGCTATGAAGAGAGTATAGTCGTTGTATCTGAAACAATAATACCACGGACCACGCAAGGCCTGACGCAGGAAATTGACGTCACCGTTGGGGTACCTAACAATCACCTTTGAGCTCCCTCGTTTCTGGATGTCGTGGTGAAGAGACTTTGAGAGGAACAACCAAATACCTTCCTCTACGCTTCGGCGTCGCGTGACAGCGGTATTTGGCCCTCTTCAATTTCAGGCGAAGAATGCCTGCTTTGCCTGAAATTGAAGAGGGGCAAGTTTGAAAGAAGATGCAAGATCGGTAGGGATTTGTGGCGAAGCAGTTCAAAGAGTAGAAGAATATCGGTTTCATGAAGCAAGCTATCCGTCGACGGTAACGTAGACCAAGCACCAAAAGGCCGAAGCGCATGAAGTGTAGGGATCCTTTGGCATTCTTAGCCATATAGGGCGTTCCAGGCGCCCAAGGGAACGGAGTATCGGGCAGCTGCGGGGCCTTCGATGCTGTATGGCAGCGAATGGCTCGTAATAAGAATGATAAAAAGGCGCTTCACTCTGCCAAAAAAAAAATGCTGAGATTGGTCTGCGGCTGACTGAGTGAGACTGCAGGTGGTCGTGAACGTGGATGCCGATTCGGACTACCGCCAAACTAAAGGCGCGAAAGCAGCGACTTGGATTGTATGCAGAGACGCTGAGAACTATACAGGATCACCGCGAAGAAGAAGCACGAGAATTCTGAGCGCAGAGTACACGATTCTGAGAAGCCTCGGAGAAAATATGAAGAGGTTTCAAGAAAGGCTTCAACGAGTTCAAAGCAAGAGCAGAGGATGCCTTGACAAGAGAAGGTGGAGATGACTTGCAAAACACTAAGCCATTCTTTACGGCGCGGAATTAAGCTAGGGAGAAGAAGTAGGAATCACTTCATTATATAAACCAGAACTTTGGTGTGTCGGTTTGTCGGTGTGTGTGTGTCGTTCTGTCCGTCCGGACCAACCGCTCACAAAACCAGGGAGTACGAAGGGCAACACTTCGTGATGTTGATGTCATGATCATGATAACACCCACAGCGGCTATATAAACACCGATCGAGCACACTCAGTCTCTCATTCTACATGGTGCTGCCGTGGCAGCCGGATGAGGGGGAGGGGAAGGGGTAGAGGGAAGGGGGCAAGAAAGGGGAGGCTGGAAGGGAGGGGAGAGAGAGAAAGAGGGAGGGAAGGGGGAGAGGAGAAAGGGAGGGAGAACATGGCGCTGTCATGCGCCGGAGAGGAGGGTATAAGGAGGGGGAGGTGGGGAGGAGAGACTGAGAGAGAACGACCGTTTTTAAGAGTAAGGTCTATATTCATGTTGACGTATTATTCTAACCTGATGTGGTGATTGTGATAACACCCACAATGGCTACAAAAACACCGAACGAGCACACTCAGCCTCATTCTACATGGTGCTGCCGGGGCAGCCGGAGTCGGCGGGCGGTAGAGGGGAGGAGGAAAAGCAGAAGGGGAGGGAGGAGAGAGAGGGAGGGAGGGAGTAGAGAAAGGAGGGAGAACATGGTGCTGCCAGAGAAGGGGTACAAGGAAGGCGTAACACATTCAATAGTGAGGTGGTTAATGGAATACCTCATGCTGCTATTCCGTGGTTTTTCCCTACCCTGTGATGAGTGCCTTAGCGGGAGGAGCAAATCTGGTAGAAGAATAAGGTGAAAAGGAAGAACAAGAAGGGACTTCTTTTTAGTGCTTGACGTAACCTATGGAACAAAGGCGTTTCACCATATAAGTTCTGCGCCTCAGTACGTTACAAAAAATCTCCGATGGATCAAGACCTCGTGCTCGAATTTTGTGCATTCAGAGCAGTGTTCCACCACCACATTCAGCGGAAAAAATTCGAAATTGCAAGCCCTTTCGAAGCATTGAAGGTAATTTTTTTGTATTCGTTATGACAGACATTATGTATATTAAGCTGTCCCATAAGTTCTTGCCACTTTTTTGCACCTCACACCAGCACCGCACATTACGCCATTTTTAAATTTGTCCAACTAATAACTACGAAAACTTTGCCACGTTAGGTGACCGTGATCAAATCATGCTCGTCTAGCTGCTTTTTTGAGGTCGAAATAGAATATTGAAACGAGCCATGGTTCCACGTGATTTATGAACTTCCATCGCGAGCCCGCAAACGGGTCAGTGCCAGAAGTAATATTTGCTATACATCTTTTGTCATCGTTCACCTTGCTCAGAATGGCCAAACCGAATTCGTTGTATAGACTGCAGCTTGAAGAATATCCTGTTCCAGGTGTGCTTCCCCGTTAAAGCTGGCCCGCACGAGTTATCCTGTTGTACGGCCGCCACACTCAGACATTTCAGCTACACGGTTGATATAGGCCTGCTTTCCGGAAAATTGTGGGAACTTGGCTAAAGAAATCCTCATGAACTGATCAGTAATCACAAGAGTGCAACACGAGTGCAGTCAACATCCTCTACCCTGTTTCATCCCTGTGCGGTGGCTAAACAACGACGCTACGGCTGATGATAAGTTGTTGTATGCTAAGCCCTTGCTTACCACTCTAAAATGTGTATCTTTGGTCGCACTCCTTTGGACAATAACTTTCGGACTCTACACATCTTGAAGCTATGTTGAGAAGTCCACCAGATCCACCGTGCAGCGGTGAGCTGCCTCCTTCAAAAGGCCAACTACCCTACTTGTTGATCGGTCATCTTGCGGGCAAAAATCACGATTCAAAGGAGGACCTCAAAGTCGACCTCACTGACTTTATCAGCTTGAAACTGCTGTCGTTCTGGAATTGCGGCATCGACTCTTCGGTTCGGCCAGCAACAAGTCACTGATAGTGATAGTCCATATATTGATAAGGATAATGGCTATTTGTTGAGATAATGTCAACTCAGAAAAATGTTAAAAAGTGGCACGAACTTTTGGTGCAATCCAATGATCTAATGAGGTTCCATCCATGTGAAGTGTGATTTGTAGTACTAGTTCCGCTACACCTCTACATCAGGGTGAAAATCGTGTCGAGGAAATGCGCGCATCTCAACGACCCCTACCCCTAACAGAGGACACCCCCTTCACCCTCCGCACACCCGGGCACGCGCTCCCGAGACGCGAATTCTCCGCGCTTTAAGTCCCAAGCCCAAGTTTGCTGGCTGGCTTCTCCTTCTATCCTTTCACAACCAGTTAATCTATTGGCCAGGAAGTAGAAAAGGGAAGGAGCAATCGAACAGAGCAGTTGAGCAGTCTCGCCCTTCGTATAGCGACACTCAGCGTCCGCGTGTGCCTTTCGATTGAAACGCACCAGTTGGAGAAATCGCCAAATCTAGTCCTTATTTGATGGGATGTAACTTTTTTCGCTTAAAACCATTCCAAAAAAGGAAGGCAGATTCTTAAAAAACGGGACCTCAAGTTTTGAAAATGCACAAAGCTTTTTAAAACGCGTTTCACCTCGC
This sequence comes from Ostertagia ostertagi, assembly GCA_036418205.1. Classification (NCBI taxonomy): domain Eukaryota; kingdom Metazoa; phylum Nematoda; class Chromadorea; order Rhabditida; family Trichostrongylidae; genus Ostertagia; species Ostertagia ostertagi. Next base: position 9,016 of record MU889975.1, read on the forward strand.
GAGCTAAAGTCGTCGAGGATCTGTAGCACGCTTAAGTTACATGATAGATTTTTTTCTTCGGAAAACAATAAATTTATTGACGATCTTTTGAATCACTCGGTGCAGATCTTTCGTTTTGACATGCGCCAGTAATACCATATGAAGTCGGTTGAGAGAGTAAGCGAGCGCGCGCCGTGAAAGCTGTAGGATCGTTCATCTGCCTTCAGAGTTCGTTTAATAAATTTTATCCTCAAGACACCAATAGAACCAGAGTAATGAGTATTGAGCACATACAAAAGAAAGTAAAGTACAGTACACACCATGTTATAAGAGATAACTGTGGGCACAAAACAGATCACTGGAGGCGAGAGTGAACGATCAGATCTTGATGCAGCTTGTGCAGAGGGCGTCGCCCTTGGAAAGGGAGGTAACGAGAACGGAAGAGGTCGCGGTCCTCGGCCGCTGCTGCCAGACGTCTCTTCGTGTCGGCGGCGTCGCCGGTCTCCGCTCTGAAGAGGGTGACTCATACTCATCAGTTTTTGAGTGAAGTGGAAGACTGCTATGTTTACAAGAGGTACTCTATCTACACGACAGTTTGCTTGTGCAAACCAAAAGGTGTTTGTAGTCTTGATTAATCAGGATAACTCGTATAGCCATGGCATGGTATTATCAGTCTTTCATTTATGTCGCTTCCTTTCTAATCTCTTCCGATAGCGTGTATTTGCGGCTGCATCATGTGATAATGCGCTGCAAAGCTCCCGTTTTTAACTGTCTACTGATCCTGCTCCTACAAAGGTCCTTGAAGTGCTTACATCAATGTTGAGTGAATATTTCGCATTTTATTGAGTACGATTTTGTTTACAAGGCGTGCATCCTGCTTATTGATCCTTTCTGTCGGGCAGCAAACTTCTTCTTCTGTCTTTATTCTGTTAGCGATTTGCCATAACATTTGTAAATGTAACCGTTTTCCTGATGAGATGACAGGACTTGTTCAAGTGCTTGGTTAGGGTGTATTGTAACTGCTTACAAGTCTGTGTGCAACGAATCAAGCCAGCGCTGTTTCGGGCTTCCCTTAGGCCACTTCCCAGGCAAGTCAAGGTTAAACCTGCTCTCACGGAAACCGCCATCATTCACGCAAAGAACGTGACCTTACCAACGAAGACGGACTTCGCGCATCTTGTCGGCAATCGAAGCTACACCTCATCGCTCTCTTAAACACATCTTAATGTGGTTTAATCGTATTACTCCGGCTGCCCAATGCAGCATTTTTCTCCTCATCTGAAGCGAGCATCTTCCTTCAGTCGCAGGCCAGCACTCACCACCGTGAAATAGCGACTGGTTAGGATGACGGTTCTATAGATCTTAGATTTGAGACGTTCTGGCATGTTTTTATCGCAGAGAACGCCAGTCATCGAGCGCCATTTCGACCAGGCTGCATTCACGCGAGAAGTTCGCTTTCGCTTCACAGGCAGACTGCCCTCAGATGCGATTGCTGATCCAAGATACTTGTATCTTGGTGCATGTGTACGCTCGGTACCATTTATCTCGATAGGGTCTGGCTCACTCGAGTCGGTAGTTGAGTACTCAGTCTTTTTGACAGTTCAACCTGAGTCCGAACATAGCCAGACGGTCGGACCAGCAAGACGAGGCACAACAAAACGCTTCCATTCAAAGTTTTATTATCATTCAGTCCTTGCGTCACACTCCTTTATTCGAAAGAATTTTCAACTTATTGTTAGTGTTGGTACAGCGAGTGATGGCAGCAGCACCGCTGTGGCAACACTGCCCCCTCACCTCACTACGGAGCAAATACGACCCCACGTGTCGAAAATTTCCTCGACCGTTGTTCACCCTGGTAGAGATTACATACATCATTGGTCGATTTCTCTTCAATGAAAATAGAATTCGATCTGGCTGTCGGTGGGCTAACTCCCGCCGACTGGGCCTCAGTGAGTGCGGAAGAACAACATACTGTTACATAGAGATGGACCCCTTTGGGATATGACTTGATGAAGACTTTTTTCAAAATCTCACAAAAATTCTTCGTCGAAAAGAAGACACCACAAGAGAAATGACCTAAGAGGACGACAAAACCTGATGAGGAGCAGACAGTAGATTGCTGAAGATATGCAGGAGGATGAAATTTGTGGAGCAAATACCATACATTTTGGAAAACGAAAAAAGTTTCAAGCGCTTTCCGCACACCACAAGTAACGACGGCCGACAGAAAAACAGGGAAAAAGGCAGTTTTTCTTGGTCGTCGTCACTTGTAGTGTGTGGTGCACTCGACGCTCTTCTCATTTTCCGAAATAGAGGATACGTGCTGAAAGGAATGCGATCTCAAGTGATTACTTCAGCTAGATGGAGCATAGATCAGACATGAATATGTGTAAGGCGGAAATGAGAGTGCAACCTATCTCAAATCTTCTAGTGTTTCATCGGTTTGGAATGGGATCCCAAACGAGCAGCTCAAACTTAACATTTTCATTCTGTATCGTTTAAAAGTTGTAAATTGAAAAGAGAATGGTACAATGTGACAAGTGATAGTTAAATACTGTGGAATAATTGAAGGAAATTATTTTCCTTGCTATTGAAAAAGCTTGTGATGAAATCAAATTACACGCACTGTTCAGGGATTCATTTTATGTTGCTATATCTTGTGCCCACCGACGCCGGATTGTATTGCTCGAAAACTAGCGTTTCATCCTCCGAAAAAAGGAAGTTATTCGGCACATATTGAGAGCACGCCTGATGTGCAGATTACCACAGCATCCAAGGTAAATAAAACAGTGGAAATATAATAGTTATTCATGGCTGTGGCGTCACATGAAGGCTCCTATCCTTCTAATGTAGAGCCTGTGGAGGTCACAAAAATATAAAAGCTTGTCAGGGCGTAATGTTGGCTTATAGTGCCTTCCTTGAAGTAGTCCAACGAATCTTTAATTAGCTCAACTTAAGAATGCAGTGTATGCTTCCTTGTGATAAATTCTGTTTCGTAAACAACGGCAAAATAGGGCAAATACCCAAATGAATACAAGGAAAAACTTGTACGTTTTTTTTGGAAACACGCATTTCAGCTTGTTGGACAGAGCTTCCGGATCAGTCCTAAACCACTATCAACAAAGTGTTCATCAGCTGACTGTGCAGAACTGGCCAGTCAAGTAGAGGTAAGCGATGATCATTAAAAGAAAGCTGCCTACAGCTCATTGTTACCTTTATTCCAATGCCACGACTGTTTTTAACGTTTTTTTTTCGAGATCTGGGTTCATCGATTCTACCCATCACTTATGTTTAGCAATTTCGTTACACAGTATCCACCGCTTCATTTGCAAATTGTGCCATTACTAGCACTGTCGGGTTGTCGTGTTTTTCATGATTTTCTTACTTGCCCTGCAACTCTTTCTGGACCCCATGCTTTTATGTTCGTCAAAAAATGGAAAGTTTCTCCCAATATTCTCCTGCGTATTGCTGTGGGTGCAATGTGATACTCATGCGAAGACTTCTGTTCCTCATCAGGGTGTTATTATATCTCTCATCCTACATAACAGGTTAACCCACGGTCACCCAAGCAGTGTCACGCTTTCCTTAGGCGGGAAATTTCCTATAAGTTCCCACGTTTTCACATAAAGTCGTATACCACTCAGAAGGGATTTATTCTCTCTATGTATTAGTAGTTGTAGGGGCAAGATAGAGTGTAGAGAGAGATGGCACTGTTTCCCACGCGCCCCGTTCCAGGGATGGAATTCTGGGTATGCGTTTTTCGGGCCATCCAAGTCTTCCATCCCTTCGGGTTAAATGGTACCAGTATTGTCTGGTAGGATAAGTTAATACACTAGGATAGGATAATACACTGTCTTGTGCAATTAATTTATACCAGACTTGTCTGGGAGGATAAAAACACTGACTTGTACATCGGCTGGCCCCCGCAAGTCATTGTATAGGCCACATCGCATTCAAACGCCACTACGAATGTACAAATGGAAGTAGAATGCGTGCCGCATCCCAAAAGGGATTGATCAACGGCAAATGCTTTATCCTTATCCTTTATGTAATAGCATGCATTCCTCCCATTCATCGCAAACCCTTCAAATGTTATACCTGCGAGACGACAGGTCCAGTCGACTAACATTAGCCGACTGACAGTAGACCGAATTCACGAGAACTCATTCGAGATTAATGAGTTACTCTCTACATACGCGACCTCTCCGGAGCATGCCGCATTAGTTTCTCAAGGAAACCGTGCTCCTTTCCGATTTTGGTTTTCGGGGTAGACCATTGTTTTATGTAATGTGATGTACCATACATAGATCAAATGCACGGCCACAGTACTATGGTACGCGGTCCACGAGAATGGTCGTCTAGCAACAAAAAGTGAGCCCAGACCGCACCATTCTTCCACAGCTACTAATTCTTCGGCTCGTATCCTGTCCAATCACGTCTTGCCGTTGACCTTCAGACAGCTCGTCCCTGTCGCTGGAGCGAGCCACTGCATTCCTTGCTTCGCTTGCAGTCGAGAGCCTCTAAAAGAGTTGACCCCTCGTCTGCTGCAGTTCAACCTCAATTTATCATCCCTTTTTGAAAATCATAATTTTCGTTTACAGCGCTGTCAGGGTTGGGTACCTCTATATTCGAAGGCTCATTTAACAGAGCTTTGCTTATTAATTCCAGTTCAGCCCTGAGAAGCAGAATCGTCAGGACATGTTCTCTTCATACATATTCGTACAAGAGGCGACGCTCCTTGCTTGTTCAATATAGTGTGACTTACAATGTAGCCTCTGCTATAGATCAGACCGGTGTCGTCCTTTCTTCCCTAAACCAGTAAGGCGCAAAGGAACATTCCTGTGCCTAGATTTTGCCACTCTCTTAAGCTATGTGGCCTCGAGCTCGTGTATCCTTTCATATATTACTGCATTTTTCAGTGCTCCGTGCTGTGCACTGGACGTGGAAATTACATTGTTGTCGTTAAGGGCTCTCCGACCACCGCTTGTACAGAGAGCAGAATAAAGGAGGTGGTATGTAGGCCACCACAATTTATAGGATTCACAAATAGCGAACAAAATGCTGAAAAAACTATCCATCTGAAAACGGAATGCTTTTCTGTTTCAGGTCGTGATATTCTCGCAGCCGAACGCTTCAGATCTCGGCGAGTATCTCCAGCCCACACGTATGAACATACCGACGATGGCAGAATTATTGGGCACGGACGTCTATGCGTTTGATTACTCTGGGTGAATACGATAACAGAAATTTGATTGAATTTTACGCTGTTGAACGGCCAAATTTGAGAAGTATTGTGGAATTTGCAACCATTCCACATTCGTTGCACTTATAAGTGCAACAAACCCTCAGTTACATCTTGTGAGAATCGCGTAATGTAAGGGTGGACGGAGCTGTCGCCTCATGTGAATTTCGGTCTGACAAAGTCCAATAGGGTCATTAACACTTGACAGCAGTACACACTTTGCAACCACTTCGCAACTTCCTTCCAGAACGGCATGGTAAACTGATGGCACACCCCTTTTATTATAATGTGTACACCCCTTCCATATTGTCGGTAGATTTTTGTACAACATACCCAAAAATGAGGAAACTATGGAATAAACTATGAAAGTTGTGACGGTGTGCAGAAAACAGATGCTCCGTTAGGTTCCTATCTTTCCTGGTTTTTTGTCGTGCTCGCGAACGCGCCTGTCCCAAGCAGCCAAAGGGCAAAGATGGGTACTGGTGCTCAGCAAGTGAGCAATGATCTTGTGCAGTGGTGGCCTCAAAATAAATCCAGTTTTTTTTTCAAAATAGATCTACTTTTCTTTCATATCCGATCCAGAAACAAAAATGCACGCATTTGCTTGAAAAGCTCATATAATATGACAACTGAAGCGTGAACATCTGGAATCGCAAAGAAAGAGAGGGTAAAAATTTAGTGTGAGCAGTTGGATGCTCATAGATTTTTCTTCATACTAGCAAGTCGGCCTGAAATGAACTACTAGCGCACATTTTGTAGAAAGTGACCTTTTACAGGCCTGAAGGCGCGCTCCAGGATAGGACACGTTCACCTGTTCCATACCCGAGCATAGTAGGCAGGCGGACAAGCGTTGATGTCGCGCCCCTTTTGCGGCTTGAAAGTGCGCGACAAAGGCGCTGGAAGCTCGCTCGACCCGCAATCCACTCCTTCGTCCGCAAGCCCCGCCTTCCGCTGTCGGCTGCCATGTGAAGCTGCTTGAGCTGCATGAAGGAGCGGGCGCAGTTGCGGCAGCGGTTGCATTGCGATTCAATGTCATTGGCACTGGAGCAACTAGAGTTAGGTTCGTGAAACTCGTCCAACACGCCCCTTCTCTATCCCAAGGTGGAATGCGGCTGAAATAAGGGGTCCTTATTTGGGGGGTTCGGTTCTCTTGCTTTCTTCTTTTTTAGACCGCACCCCACCTGTAGCACCTCTAGCTTCATCAATGAACGCCCTTACACACTTATTTCATTCTTAAAGCAACAATCCCAGGACGAATTTGCGGGTAAATGCCGTTGATAATGTAGTTATAGGCGACAATTTGACCGACAGTGACGAAAAAACCAAAGAAAAACGCCGAACAGGGCTTTAAACAGGGACTCCCCTTCTGCCGCTTAGCGATGTGGGAAGACGCGCGTTGGACGAGTTGTCTGAACTTGCCCGCACTAATGCGCTCCAGTTGCATAACACTAACATAATTACATAACACTATACATAACATAACAACATCACAACAACAAAAAAAGAAACAATTCCAGTGCAACAGGCAGGATCACATTGATTACTTTAAAGGACAGAGTTCAAATACTCCCTGTGGTCCCAAAACGAGCACGAATGCCTCCGTGGCTGGCAAGTGGGCGGTCCCGAAGAAATCTCCAACCACACCCATCTTTGAGGAGTTTAACGCCCTTTTTAGGCTTTTCCCAGGTGAGTTTTCTTTATAACTACACTTTAGATGTTCTCCAATAGGGCCTGTGCATCCTTTAGTGCCATTAGTATTGAAAGAAGCAGACCCTGCTGGGACTGTTGCTTTAAGCTTGCCTCCAAGGGATGATTGGAGGTAGAGTTAGTGTTATCGATAACAGACGTAAGAATATGCGGCAAAACTGCAGGAAACACTTATTGGTACATATAGTTGAATCTGTGATATACATGCCTTTTTGAAGAATTTTCATAAATTGCTTTTTTGAGATTCTAGCAAGAGTGAGTCTTTTGAATTGCAACCGGACGGGAGAATGAATCGTTATTGTTGTTGTACAGGAGTACATCAGTAAGTTGTACAGAAGAGCTTTTCGAGCAATCGGCTATCTATCAAATCTTTCAAATAAGTTCGCCTCGGCCACAAAGTTCACAAAATCAGAAGAATCTCGCAGCAAGGCCGTGAAACAATAATTTCTGTCAAGAGTGATCAAACAAAAATACTTCAGAAAAAGACACAGAAGAGAGAATATTCCTCAAAAATGTATTTCCCTACAATTCATGTGACTTTCTGTACCGGTACTGAATTCCTGTCATTTTATTGTGAACGTACAGGTTCTGCTGTGGTTCTCACATACTCTACCTTTCACTCACTCTGCCGTCTCTAGAGCGTCACCTCTTACAAAACGTGTGCTCACTGTTCATCCTTATTTGCCCTATTGATGAAGTAAACTACGAAAAGAGGATCGGTGGTGCAGGGATGAGGAAAAAACCGAGAAACGGCTTAAAACCTTAGAAATAGGGCATATTTCGGCTCAAAGATTGAGCGTGCCTCATCAGTCCCGATCTTATTAATG
>MU889978.1:0-10743 GCA_036418205.1 Ostertagia ostertagi
CTTCTTGTGGAAGTCTTGAAGTGAAACAAGAAGACATCGGACAAGTGTTCTCCTGTGAAATTGGCGCGACGGCAGCAATAATAGTGGCGCAACCGTGAAAACCAAATATTCAGCCTCGTGACCAGGGTCAACCCTACGTTGTTACTAGTAACAACGGGGGGGTCGTACCTGGTTGAGTTTATAGGAGGGGGGTCGTATCCGCTTCAGTCGCGTGAAATACATGTGAGTTTGTGGTGAAAGTGGAGTTTTCACGAGTAGTAGGCTAGGTGAGTTGGGAGCGCATGGGAGAAAAGAGCGCATGGGAGAATTTAAATTTAAATTCAAAAAATTCAATTTCACACATTTAAAGGCGATGAAAATGTAGCCCATTAAAATAAGGGTGGTGGACAGAGGTGCAGTGACGAAGAAAAGGCTTGAGAAACTGCCACCTTGCCCGTTGATATACGATTCTTATCGGTTCTGCCCTCATCAATGCAAACGCTCTTTCTGCCGAACGGCTGGAGGGTCAGACAGCAAGAGGAAGGCGTACCGCACCGATCGCGCCACGGAAAGGCCATGCTAGATCGCCGAGGGCATATCTTCGCTGCAAATTGCGTGTCATTCCGCACCCTAGGAGGTCCGCCTGTTCCCCCATTAGGTAGGTTTCCCTTTCTTCGACCTTGTCGTGGAATCCTTCTGTGATAAATGTTACTTTCAAAATTTTACCAAACCTAGATATGTTTCACTGGCGGAGAGCTCTAGACTTCCCGCCGTACTTTCAGAAATTCACCAAGTTCTCTTCGATTTTTCGAATCTTCTTCTTTTTATGAACTGAGAAGCTAAACTCTGCTATAACTATAGACCTTTTCATTGGGAAGTTTTACCTTTCTCTGTCAGCGATTTTATATGGCAGGATACGAAAATCCGAAAAACCCACCTTTTTTTAAAAGATGCTTGAACCGCCGGCAATATTCGATTCCTCAAAAAGTCGTCCTGTTTTACCTTTTTCATGCACATGCCAGTTCTCAACGTTTCACAGCTTCCTTCATGAACAATTTCTAGCAGATCTCTGGGACTTCTCGAAAAGAGTAGTGCATTCGGAAAATGCCAAAGGTCCCTTGAACGACTATTTCTTTCTCAGAAAATAGACTTGTTAATCCGTTTTTTCCCCGGATGGTTTCCTGGGCTATTTTCCTGGGACGCGAACTTGAGCCCTCAATCTTTTGTTTACTGAGTATGGGAAGCAACCTCTACTACACGATCAGTAGTATACAGCATGTGCAGGAATCTTCTAGCAATCTTCGAGATTGGGCTTGTTTTTCTGCTGTAGGTGTTTACTGGACAGCTGACGAGGGCAATCGCGACCGATTCGTTGCACTTGTTCCACTTTGATCTGGTCTGAGAGCATCGGGATTCCTCTGAAAGAATCTGATTTTCAGTGCACTGGAACATGAAATGGTTAAGTAAGAACTTCTGCACTGGTACGCACCATTCAATAGTCTGTGATTAGTAGTCACAGCAATATTTGAAAGCTTGTACACTTTTGCCGCTATGCTATGCTTGGTACAATCAAGCTCTGTGACAGTCACTCGAGCCTTAGACTCCCCCCCCCCTTTCACCCTCTTCTACTGGGCAAATATACCCCTCGTGGCTTAGCACAGCAGTCGTTAAACCTATCGGTAGACAGATCTCGCGCGAAGCTAAGAAAAAAAAAAAGGTCAGGCTCAAATCCGCGCATGAGGGGCAGGGTTCTGCCATAACTCAGAATTTTTGTGAAGCATTCATGGCGCGAGCTGCTGCGCTAAAGCAGCAGTAAGAAGCAGCAAGTAGAGACCATTCAAAACATAGATACTATTGAAATGCAATATCAACCCGGTTTAAACACTCATGTGAGCAGGGCAGAGCAGTCCACGAAGATTGCAGAAGCGCCACCATCGTAGCTCAAAAGTAAGCGATAGAGGCGCTAGGGGCATATAAAAAGAGTAATTCCGGACAGATGTGTGCTAATGAAGAGTTGTCGTTGTGTAGTCATCCTCAGCCAATGAAGCCAGCGTGGGGTTAATGTCTTGCCATTATTGACGTGGTTGCGCAACATACCTAAAGTTTTGCAAAGCATTCGCTGCTAGGGTTCGCTGATGCCGTAGGCAATTGCGTATGGAGGCCAGCAACTCCTAAAGCTCAGTGTCAGAACACGCCCTGCCTGTCATTTACGCTGGAAGGAGGAGCTCACTCATTGACGACAACATCGTGTTTCTTGCTGTTACTTCTCTCTTTTCAGTCAACCCCCACCTTAAACTTTTGAGCGGTTTACCCTACCAAGTTAATCCTGTGTTGTTTCTTTGAATAAAAAACTTTAGCTATCCTTCCTAATCGCTACAGCGCAAAGATTTGTATGTTGAAGCATGTAAGTTACCGTGAGACCTGCGAAAAAGGCTTTTCTACAGGAACCTTCATTTAGCCAGAATTACTCCTCGAGCATTGCAGTCCAACAGCCTAATTGCTGACCATTTCATCTTAAGAATACAGAATGATAAGTGGGAAAGCTATCGAGCTATCACCTTCGTAGAGAATTTATAACTTGTACATTTTATATAAGGTTGACCGCCAAAAAAGCCACCTTTTTCGATGCAGCTCCTTTGTTCTTCCGAGCAGTAGTAACTGTTTTCTTCTCTGCCCTCTCTTAGTTCTCCTTTCGGATATTTACATCCGTCTTTCCTTGTGTTCCTATGCGGCTACGTGTGGTGAAGTTGATTTCAATGTCCCCTAAGCGTAAATAACAGTCATGGTAGATAGTTTGGAAACGGAGGTGATCATAAGTAATGAGGACACTATGCAACCTACACCACCTCCCTCTCGAGTCTTGATCTGGCATCTCCTATTGAAGACAGGAGCCTCGTAGCTATTCATCACCTTGAAGTATGGAATTATCCTTAAATAAAGGTTGTAAAGCTTTCCAGGGCAGGACTTACCTTGCATACCAGCACACATGTATGTTCCAAAGATGTCAATCAATCGTAATGTGAGTGTACATATACGAACATGTGATCTCCGAAAATGAACGACGACTCAGAATGAAACGTGAATAAGAGGCGCATCTCACAGAGTAGCTTATTTCGACGGTAAGGTCTCTGTATACAGGAATGGCCAAAAAAGACACTCCACTCCACATTTCAGACAGCATTAATCACACTTTGCTGAACTCAAACCGACTGCTCCCAACTTAATATTGAAGAGCACATCCCAATCTATCAATAAACGTTATAATAGCTTTCTGCACCAAGGACATCACAAGAATTTGCCATGGGAACCTTGTGCACGGTTCGAGCTCAACTGGTCCTCGATGGATCATGGACCATTACGACGTTATCTGAAACGCTGGTCGGAAGGGGTCTTGCATATTCAGAGCTACTGTCCCTAGGAAGCAATCTGTCAGTGAACCGATTAAAGAAATTTCGTAGCAGCTTCAGGCTGGAACGATTACGGTAGGCCTTCTTGAGCTCAACGGTGATGGAAGATGACGTCATATTTTGAGGACGGTGAGGGCAGTGGAGAGGGCCTGCTTCTGCTTATGGGAGGACATCTAAGGGATATTTGCCGTAAACTTTCATTAACAGCGGCATCCTGTGCGACGAAAAGTTTGATGATGTGCGCCATAGGCAAAGTGTCTCTTTTTTTGGCCACCCCTGTATATCGTTGTGTATCGTAGTATATTGTTTTGTATCGACGCCCGTTACCATTGCAACGAAGTAAACCTGGCGCTACTTCAAAGCCATTCAGTGAGGGGTTACGTGCTGGTGTATTCAAAGCTCTGGTCGCGATCCAATTGACGTGTTGTTATTTTGTTCGAAAATTGAGCAAGAATTGATAAGAGAATAGTGTGTTGAGAGAAAACAAGAAGCAGCATGGAAAATTAAGCCATTTCCTTAGAGAAGTCGTCCGCGGTATGATGGAAAGACACCACTGGGAGGAGCGCAACGATAGGTAAGGACAGCAGCGGTCGCCAGCGGTCATGCAAAAGAGTTAGCGCCCTTATCCAGTATCACCTCTTTATGAGGAATCTTTCTCAAGGGGATTGTCTCAGGCGATCTAATCGCGTGCCTTCAAAGACGCGGGTTGAGCTTCGAGTCAAGACAATATGATGACAACCCTTACGCCATTGATTTCTTACTTTTTCCAGAAAAGAGTGCGATGGAAGTTCTTTTGTTATTCTCTATAAAATTCCCTTTTCGAGCGCGCTAGTTCACAGAAGGGATGACGACATCTCTTCAATAATTTCCATGACTGAAATGACACTTCGAAATGAAATAGTGAAACACTTCACTTTAAGGGCAAAGTGCTCTTCATTCACGAGTTCTTCTAGAATTCTATGGCCACTCATCGCTCCTTTCTTTTGGGACACTTCTGAGCAGCACTTGCGCAATGGGCTGCATTTTCGCACTGATGCTAGGGTCCTCCCACTCGAAATGACGTTATGTGAGCTGGGCTAAATATGGGCCGTTTAAAAGAGGAGGGAACCCTTTACATGGAAGTGGATGAAGCTCTACCTCCGAATTTCGCGAGCTTCCCGGCTCATGTCAAAGTGTTTGATTGGATCCTTTTTATCTAGAGAGCATTCTAGCGAGATCCACCTTGTAATCACGTCATTCTAAACGGTCTCTTATATCAAATTCAGTGCCCAATCGCAACATGAAGTGGGTTATTCGCTCAAATGTGGGTGGATGCTTCGAAATTTTGTGTCATTTCGTTTTTTTCAACAAATTATATAAAGGTAACCAATGATCTCCAATTTCTGATGGTGTCCAACGGTAACAACCATCATACGCAACTTGATATTATGCGCATCCTCATAAAACTGATGGCTACTGGCCAAGATATCGAGACGGATTTATTGGTTTGTAGCAGTTGCGGTTGGCGTTTCATTTAGCCCGGTCTCTATAAAAGTATGCTTGATCACCCTGCCCCAAAATACGGTAGGCCAAATCAAGAGGGATCGCCGTCTGGTCAACCTACGGAATGGTAGTGCGTGAATTGTAGAGTCGTGATTTGAGGTGGTGGTTTTCACGGTTGCTTATACAGTCGAAGCCACTATTTGAGAACTCATCAAGGGATCAGTTGAAGTTGAGGAGCTGCAACAAGTCACAGCAACTCCAGCATGCCATCTTGAGCTATTCAACGATGACACATAGCTTGAAGGCAGAGTTTACGATAAAAAGGCAGCATTTCAGTAACCAAGGAAATGTGGTCAGTCATGCACGGTGATGAAAAAAAGCAAGAGATGTAGTCCAAAACCCGAGGAATGGGGCTTATTCTTCACCCGTTGTCTTCCGCATTGATGCGAGTCTCGTCGGTGCTCCCTTCATCAACGCTAACACTCTGTCTGTCAAAGAGCTAAAGTCACGGGCAGGTGTTACCGTACAGTGACGCGAGTAGCGGGTACGGGCTCTGTTATACCCTGGAACATACCTTTCCTGCACAGATCCTCCTGCGCCCTATGGAAATCGCCCACCTTTCAACTACTGGATAGATGTGTCTCCTCTGTCTCACACTATTGCTGAACCTAATTTAATGTTTTGGAACTTAGGAGGAGGAAGGAGGGCTAAAGGTTCAGAGGAATTTTTTTCCTTGAACAAAAACAACTTCAAATAATAAGCTGTGAAATCACTGGTCGTGCTGTTAAAATCACCTCTTGAAGCCTCTGACATCCACGTAAGTTTTTTCCAAAATGCAAGAAGTGTCCGAATTCGATTATACGATCTCCTTACGTAGCGCAAGCGTGTGGCTCTTCGACATCGCGAAGGGATACCCGTCATAAATTGAAGAGAGCAAATTGCATTTGAAAGCAATAGGGAAAATCGCAAGAATTAGGAAGAAGGCATGCTTTATGTGCCCTTCAATTCCATGTGCTATGTCTCCACTTGGATCGGCCAGAATGACTGATAAATGCTCTTCTAACCATTTGTCATGCACGCTGAAGCAAAAATATCACAAAGCATTTCGATAATTACACCGTGTCACTCAAAAGAATGAGCAAAGTCAGGCTTGAACGTGGTCCGCTTTGCAGGAGCTCGCTGTGCGTGAAAAGGGGTCAAACCCTTCAATCGTCCTCTCGGTTCAACTAGCATTCCTCACTGAAGCTCTGATTTCCTGAAACACGGTCATGGAATTTGATTTCAAGATGGTTGTCTTTGTGTCAGCGCCGGTAAATCACCCATCTCATGCTGAAACAATTGTCGGCTCAATCAAAACCGCTTATGAGTTCCACTTCTAATTGCTCCATTATAAATTCCCGATTCTAGTGTTTTCCTATATTTCTTCCGGTTCGAATATGGTGTACTCTCAGGAGTTACACATACCCTTCCGGTCTAGCAACCACACTAGTATAAGTCCACCCAACGACGCCATGGCACCGCTTCCTGTGAGGCAGACATGGGCACGCGTGGGTGAATATTTTGACGATTAGTCCGTGTTGGATGTTTTTGCCATGAAAAATGCATCAGTCCCATTACGAAATGAATGCTGGCCATGAAATAAGCGGAAGATTCGTTTAAATTTCACGGCCGTGCATCATGAGATCGCCCAAACATGGAAAGCCCTAATGGATTCTCCAGTAAACCTCGGTCACGATCAAACACTACCCACTATTCTTGCTAAGCTCCATAGCTGTTGTCCAGCTTGCTCTTCCTTCGCAGTATTCTAGGCAGCATATCGACCAATGCAATCAGTATAGGAGTTGCTTCAGTTCTAGAGAATATCAAGGATTACTATGCTGCTATATTTAGAAGCGCGTGAACCATTCATTCGCGTTTCATGTGTTTCTTTATCGATGTTGCTCTCTGAATCGGACAATTTTGAACGTCTGCCTATCCACATTCACCATTTTGATGAGACTTTCATTTTGAAAAAACGGGAAACTTTTACAAGAAATAGTCTAGGACAGTAGTGGTAGGGCAGAAAAAAGAAACCATATTTCAGCATCTCTATAATTGTTAGATATTCGCAATCCTTCGCAAGCATCTCCCGCATATCTTGAGCTTTCTTTCTAACTCCACTTTTCCCAAAGTTGAACACTGATGTCTTGATTCAACGCTACTTCTGCCTACGTATGCTGTCACCTATACTTTTATGGTTAACTGTTATTCTTTAATTCGCACTGCATTTTCCAATTCTTCAGTGTTCCATCATAATATGCGTTTCCATTTGAGTATCAGCACCTGGTTACCATTCTTTTCTTCTCACTACCCGCTCAATCAACAAAATGGTGACGCTGCTATCCTGGCAACGTCTCGAGATCTGATTCTCCAATTACTCCAAATTTTCATAGGTAGTATAACAAGAATACGTTGTAGCGTATACAGGGTGGGCAACCATATGTGTGACAAATAATTGTGGCTCTCGAATCAGAAAGGTTCAAATGAGATTGCAACCGCAACAACTCATAAATGTATAACTTCGAACGATTGTTAACAATTTTCGTAAAAAATGCTGCTCATGAATTTGGGATTTCGTCCAAACCGGACTATCACAAAATTCGAGCCTTTGCCAAGGACATCTTCCAGAATGTCATCTACTGTTTGAAGAGCAGTTTCTAGCGATCTATGCAAGTTTTGTTGTCCCCCACGCTTCTTTAGCTTTAACTCGACCACATTGAATGATCCTGTCATTCAAGCTGGAGGTTGTGGGTGAGAATGTCCGGCCCGACGTCTCATAAATGGGATCTGTGTAAGACTTGCATAAAATTGAATCTATGCACCGGCATACCACCTTGCTAGTCCAATCGTTACGGTTGGTGAAATTGACGATAGGTCTCTGGAACTCAATCTTGAATAGCGTTGTTCGCGTTCATACCCTGACATCGACTTTAACCAAGGACCAGAAGAAATCGCAGCTACTCAAGCTTGGTTCATCGTGGGTGGGAAGATATATTCCATTTACGTTGTTCCTGCTCTGTTAGTTTCCTTGAAACTCCTAATAATAAATTCTGAGTTTTGTTGAATGGAGATAAGATCACCCGTGAAAAACATTAAAAGATTTCTCGTGAATCTTCCTGTGAATTCCGTTCACGATCCACGTCAAGCCCTCGACGTTTTTCAATTCCTTTCCCCTTGCCATCCGGAAGAGCTCCGTTTATCTGAATTTTTATATAAGCATCTATTCCTTGCTTTCTAACAACTCTGCGGGTTCTTTGTCCTTATACAAACATCGCACATCTATGAAGCTGATTCTATCGCGGTCCTCACTTTATGCAATGCTTCCTTGGGTACCCCCCCCCAGGAGGCCCATCGCGCGGCAAGAAGGCCGAGTCGGCGGACGAGTCGCGGCGCGTGATGTGCGATGAAGGACGTGCAATGGGACATTCTATTTAACTTGACGCGATTTCCCTAATACGCGCGCAACTCGTCCGCTGAATCGGCATTCTTGCCGCGCGACGGGCTTCCTTGGACGGTACCCCACGCACTAATCGGTTTTGCAGCGAATCCGCGGAAGGATGCGTGCATAACCGATAGACCATCCACTAAGGCAGAGGTAGTGGAACCAATAAACACAGTATTACCATGTAAAGGACTGCGAAGTCTGAGTTATTACCGGGGGGGGGGGGGGGGCAAAAAAAGTCACTTTGCCCATGGCGCATATCATCAAACTTTTTCGTCGCAAAGGATGCCGCTGTTATTGGGAGTTATACGGCGAATTATTCCTTAGATGTCCCCTCATAAGCAGAATCAGGCCCACCTTCGCTGCTTTCACCGTCTCCAGAATATGACGTCATCTGTCATCACCGTCGAGCTCACGGAGGCCTACCGTAATCGCTCCATTCTGAGACTGCTACATAATTTCTTCAATCGGATAAATGGTGAATGGCTTTTTAAGGTAACATATAGGGGCTCTGACTATGCAGAAATGGCTTTTGACCAGCGTTTCAGAGACGTCGTAATCGTCTATGGTTTCTCGACGACATCGAGCTCGTACCGCGAACCATGTTTCCGTGGGAAAATCTTCTGATGTCGTCGGTGTAGAAAGCCCCTATGTAATTTTTTTGATAGAATAGAATGTGCTCTTCAATATGCAATTAAGCTCATTTCTTTTTGGTTCCGGAAAAGTGCACTTAATTCTGTTTTGAATGTGAGTGAGAGTGACTCTCTTTTTTTGCCCCCTTCCCCTCCCGCCCTGTAGACAAAAGGCTCTGCTCATTGTTGAGCAATTGCGCTTCTTGAAGTACAATCTTGTCACCGTAGTTGTGCCCACCCCGTATGGTGGTCATAGTGTGCAAGTGTGCAAGTTTTCACTGTTAATAAATGAATAAATAACAAGTGAATATTTTTTCCAAGGAACTCCTTCTTCTTTTAGAGAAGACTTGCCATCGAATAGCCACATAACTAGCCATATAACAAAATTTCTGGCAAACTGAATCCGTATTCATTCTAATTTCTTCTGGGAGTGGGAGGGAAGTTCGAATTTTTGGTGAATGTGTTTTGCTAATACTCTTGGCTGGATGAGGAAATTTTGGCGTTTCATGAGCAATCAAAACGGTTCAGGATTATGATATTTCCATTTCGCATATTTCCTTAACCATTTGACAGTTTTCGCATATTTCCGAATAATTTGACGTTTATGCCACATATGTACTACCTCCCATAACTTTTTTAAAAAAGCCGCAGATGATGCGGATCCTCTCGTTGCGTCTTTTTGTTATAATTGATTACTGGCACTTTTCTTCACGGATAACTGTACCATTAGACTCAGCTCGTCGAGATGTGTAAGTCCACCCTCTTGAATTTCAGAAACCTTCATTTATAATTCGTAGGTGCGATTCAGGAGCTTTGGAATGCGTTTTCTAGGAACGTCGTATGGTCGCATTTGTTGGCGTATCAGTTTATCTGCGCACCGTGGGAATTATTCATGGAGCCTTCCAAGATTAAAAAACTTTGAAAGGCTTATGTGCCGTTGCTGAGCTCTCTGCCCACCATCTTCGGACGTTGCATTCACTATAGTGGTTTAAGAAGCTCTGCAATAGTGCTACTGAAAGTATTTTCTGATAAGATTCGCAACAATTTTGTCAGGAAGCTCGTAATTTTGACTGGATGCACACTCATTCTTGCATCTGATCACTCCATAACAGTATAAAACATTCCTTGGAAGGATGAGCTCATGAGAACGAGCTAGAAGGCCAAGTGTACTGCCTCATAGGCCTAGCGAGAGCCCGATTAGACTTTTCTTAACGGTTAATCCATCTCAGACTCAATGTCCACGATTAAAAACGACAACTGAGGCTAAGTTAATTTAATCAACGTCCCTTTACTCCTTTTTATCTCAACGGTTAATCCATCTCAGGTTCAATGACCACTATTTCCTTGACGCGGAGGCACTTCTTTAGGCCTGATGCATTTCTAGACGTGACTTTCATTTGACGAGCCCTTCCTGGAAATTCTATGCTTTCTACCTCCTAGTAAGCTGTTACGACTGTTTCTCCTTCGTTCAACTACAAAATTCCTACTTTACCATTTTTCGTTGTTGTCTCAGAATAACATGAAACCCAACATCGAGCAACCTCACCCTGGTAATTTTTTTCCGACGAAACATCCGCCAGAGCAATACATCAAAATGCAGCGGTAACTTTTATTTGGAGTTTTGCTTCTTTGGCACGTAAGGGGCAAGCAACCAGCCCAAAGTGCAACTATTAAGTTAGTCCTTTTATGTGACGTTTAGTCTGGTTTTCATCGGCTTTACAACCATCTCTGGCGGAAACGTGAATTGACCAAAAGATAATTT
>MU889979.1:0-54788 GCA_036418205.1 Ostertagia ostertagi
TATCAGTCTTCTTTACTCGGATTCACGGAAACAAACCAAAGTTTCTTATGCAAATTTTTAGCATAGTAACAAAAGATTCAGTTGTACAGCATCTATTGTGACATTTCTCGAATCCTACTGCAGAGTCGTTATACTTCTCGAGATGCCCCGTTTTGGCATACACTACTTTCACAAATTATGCCCTGTCGTGGAATTGGATGCCGAAACTTTTAAATTTCGTAAGGTTGAAACTTCAGCTTAGGTGGGAGCACTCCATTGATAACCATCCGTAGTACTAGAGGCCATTCATTGTTGCGTATCCAACGCTATATAGGTTGAAAATAAAACAAATTAATTAAGGTACTTATTGAAAGTTGATGGATGCCTCAGCTTCGCACACATCTGCCTCCATGTTATCCACTTTACTATCCAGGTCATCCACCCTGGAGCTCCTCTACCCCTAGACACTAGGCAGAACGTGTTCCATTAGGACCTCGTGTTCATTATTCCTTGTCCCTGCACCGTTTCCAATGTACCATGGCAGGCGGAAATGTTGAGGACATCTTGGAACTTCCTTCCACATTATCAGCGAATACTTATCAGAAGTATGCTCTAAAATGAGCGATTACGCGCCATGAGCTGCTCTATCCTTAATTCTGAGCATTGGAGGAAACAATGGAGCTGCCCCCTCTCCGCCCCCCCCTAACTGGAGTTTCACCTTTCGTAGCTGCTCCGCGGGGAAAATGCTGCTTCTGCGACGTGCCTGTTAGCTGAAACTTAGTTTTCTTGAGCTCCCAATTTGTATCATTGTTCTTCCGCATATTTCTTTCCCTCCAACCGCTTACTGTATAAATGATTTAATACCATATCAATACATAGATCCTCTATAATGAGTCTTTTCGGAGGTGTGTCAGCACTCAGTCAAAAAAAAACTAATTAAGCGTGTCCACCAGAGGCCAGTCACAGGTCTGCGAGATAACCAGGCGAGGAGGTCGGTGAAAGGTCATCCTGACTAAGGTTGCCACACACCCCTTAGAAGTACGAGGAATCAGTTTTAAGATGAATAGTCTCATGTGTTGCTACTGCAAATGAGGTGCTGACACGGTATTTCTAGGTGCGATAGACCAGGCTGTGCCAAATAATACAAGATGTGACAATTCCTTTGGCAGGGGGGGAATGCCATAGTTGCGGCGGACAGAGGCACCTGGCCTGAGGCTGACAGAAACACGTAATTGCCCAGCGAAGGATATGACCTCGCCGATCTAGCATGGCTCAATCTTGCCGCAGTCTGCGGGTCGCGCCCGACAATCTACATCGCCTCGCCGCAAGGTCTATCGGCGCATAATGAGAGGGATAAGAGGTAGTGTTGAAGAAAGGCACAAACGGTGAGTCGCATCAATGCACCAGACAATGCACAAATGAACGGGTAAGGAAAGAGCTCGATTTTTCTCGTTTCGGACCCCACTTCCAAACGGCCTCTTCTTCATCCCATGCTCCACCGACTACCTTTACCCTGACTTTCAATGAGCTAACTATCCTCGTGATCTGCCCTTTAAGAATGCATGAACCTTACTCGGGATGACTTGGAAATTGTCATCTTGCGATGAGAATAACTTTAGACCTCCGAGCCGAATTTCACGAATGAAAGGCACCTTAATGAAGTAACGGTTGGCAGGTGGTACAGTGAAGCAGGATGAAGGAAGCCATGTGAAACGGCTCGGACCGATGTAATGTACGCTTTATGGCTTGTGATTCCGCCTTGATGGCGACCTCAGGCTGGGCGTTTCCAGCGTCAATTGATCGAGAGGAAGGCTATGCTGAATCGCCGAGGGCATATCATTCGATGCGATTTGCGTGTTGGTCGCTCTCTTAGGCGGTCCGCTGTCTCTCCATTTATGGTTCAGTACACCGTCACGCATCGTCGTTCTCATCGTGGAATCCTCCTCGAATGAAATGAACGGGTCAAAGATAGCCAGCAGAGAGCATTCATCGTCGCTTACTGAGATGGATGCATGGTTCGGGCAGTTCTTTCAAAGAGTAGCCGTTCATAACGCGCTTCCAACATATGTCGAAAAGGGGGCAAATAACTTTGTTTTTTTTAAATTAATGCAGCTGTGAGGGAAAAAATCAGTGAAGCAAGCAACTGCAAAATGTTAGGAATACGACCATACGAAATAAATGCATTGAACAGTGAATTGCCCAATAAACCAAACCCAAACAGCGTTTGTGCTGGCAAATACGTATGTGCTAGACGCTGTTCTTTCATATTCTAAATAGTGAAAAATTTCATCAGATGTATCAAGCTTAGTCGAATTTTTAAATGTAGATGAAATGATTAGCGGCTGTTGGCGAAACTACACCGCCCGCCATAATAATACTCACAAACAAATTTCCAAAAAAACGATATCTCGACGATGCTTTCCCTGAAAAGGCTCCATGGCGGCCTTCGCGATCTAATTCGGTTTGTATATTTAAAGTTTGCTGTTGTACAGGATAAGAAATGCGTTTCACTATCAGACCCACTGAAATATCCATGAACTTCACTTTGGGGTCAACCTGGGTGGGCGGCACTGAAAAGTTGCAAAAATTTGTCAACCCTCTCTTCCCTCCATGAGCATCTTGACACGACCACCCCTTCCTTTTGAAAAGCCGTTCCCCATACTATTCCCATTACACGCACCGATGACACGCTGATCACCAGCTGTTCTTTGAACTATTCAGTTCTGAGGCGATCTACACACTTCCTTCCCGCCAATTCGGTATTCTGAGACGATTCTACACACTCTGCCCCGCGTTCACCACATTTTCCTCCTCCAAACGTCGAGCCGAGGGGGGAAGCAGAAACACCACATTTTTGGATTTTCTTCTAGTTCGCGCTTCTTCTTGAGCTTTCCGCCCGAATTTGAGGAAAAAGTCCTTAATTAAAAAAACCAGGCCCCCTTCTTCACAATCCCTTCGAATTCTATTCAAGCTTGGCCTATCTTATGAACCCTAAACACGCCTCAATCCCAAAATCGCAAGATACGCTTCCTCCCAGGAAACGCAAAACTACGATTCCCGGTATGCGCCTCTGCCAGAGGACGGTGACCCAGATTATCCGATTGAGCATTTTGCTGTGATCATACTCCCTATTCTTTATAATATATTTAGGTGTTTCAGAATTTCTGTCGTTTCCAGCCCCGTAATATTTAAATGCACGTATCTCGGCTGCGGCTCATAACCTTGCGAGTTGATTTTAAGAAATACATTGAAAGCGCAAATCTATCTTCTATAAGAAACGATTCACGGCGTACGTTTGTTTGGGAATCGCTGGATCTCTGGTAGCAATGACTGAGGGAAGGTCGTTTAGCAATCATGTTGGTTTTTGATGTATTTTCTCTTCAAGGAAGCTATCGGATGGTCAGAAGTTTGGACAGTAGATATGTGCTAATGATGTCTACTAAGTAGATGTCGCAGAACCACTCTGAAGTTCAGCTGCCGTACAATTAACTGCTGAAGCGGTTAGGCCGTTGCTGATGGGCGTTCAAGCACACCTTTCAGGGATGAAATTATATGTGTGTTCCTTTTTATAAGAGGGAATGCTGGACCCATGTCCTTAGAGTTTTTGATGATTTTGAATAGTATAAAGATTATTCTCCACTGTAACAGTTCCATCTGATACTGAAGAACATGGCAGCCGCTGGGCCCCATGAAAGCTGCCACAACCTCCGCCAGCAACAGTTTAATTGTAGATGTTTCATCGCCGTCGATCTATTCAGCAAACTTTCGCTAAGACTATAGAGAGAATCCGCTCTTTATTGCAACTCGGCAAAATCTGTAGAAGAACGAGTCGCTTCACCACATAAAACAGCCGACAATTTGATGACGATGCTTCAAATTTGTATAGTCGCGGGCAGCCACTTATCGAATTTTTTTCGACTGTCCAACTTCTTCCGATATAGCTTGGCTGTACAAACCATATACGCCACGTGGGAAAGCTTTCTTCAAAATTGACATCACATCAATTTGCAGCTTTCCTAGATTTCAGGGAAATAAAGCATCCAAAAGAATGTCAGAAAACGACAAACTTGTTCTGAACACCTTTAATAATAAGAAGCATGCAACCGAAGTTATCAGTTTTAACATCTACTTCAACGACCCTCTTGCTGACAGTCGACATGCTCACAGCATAAAAATGTTATAATGTACATACTGTCTTCATGCATTGCTTATGTTGATCTCGAAATCTTTCATATCTCATATTGTATTCATCATTGTACATTCTTATAGGACACACAGATTCTCTCAGATGCGAAGGAAGTCTTCCGTAGTTTGTCATTCTTAGAAAAGCTAAAATTAATTTTTTCTTCTGATAATCCAGTTTTCAGACAGTGCTGTTTGGTAGTGTTAAATTAAGACTTTGTTTCACGCCTGTCATATTTCATGAGTTCATGCCGTTAGGCAAATCCAGAAATAGAGTTACGTTCCGCATGGTTGTTGAAGAACCCTGTCCTTCATTTTTGTAATGACAAAGCATGCAATAGTAAGAATCTTTTCCAGTTTCATAGTTATTATTTTTCAACAATTGGGAAAAACCGCTGCATACAGCTTCGTGCTTTCGTGCTCTGTTTGTGATGATAAAGTTTCGTCAGAATGCGAAGCAGGACAAAAAAAAAGTGAAACAATTGGAATAAGGCCGAAGAATGAAAGCCTTGCAATGTGGAAGAATATGATACGACATAGCACTACTGATTTGGAATTGGTGGTGTATGGTTCCATTTTGTGGTTCAAAGTCATGGCGCTTTCGGGACATCTGATGATTCGCATGGGCAACCACCATGTGCCAACAATGCCATCCT
Source organism: Ostertagia ostertagi (assembly GCA_036418205.1). Classification (NCBI taxonomy): domain Eukaryota; kingdom Metazoa; phylum Nematoda; class Chromadorea; order Rhabditida; family Trichostrongylidae; genus Ostertagia; species Ostertagia ostertagi. Next base: position 4,818 of record MU889979.1, read on the forward strand.
CAATGTGGATAGAACGCTCTTAGGTTTAGGTGGGATCCGAATCTGGAAGTAGCGCCCTCAGAAAGAAAACATCAAATCTGGCTGCACCTGTGACTAACTGAGGCTACGAAACAGTTTCTATTCTGACGTTTAGTAGGTTTGTCGAAAGCTCACTTTCTTCTAGAATTATGATTAGTAAATTTCTTGAACAAGTTTCAAGTCTTTTGTTACGAAAGAATAGAGCGGGGGAAAATCGTCGCGAATCGAGGGAATCGTTGTTTTGGGATTGCGCCGCCGTATTTCAACATTGCATCAGAACTGCAGCAGAAAGTCGACGTGTGACTTGGCGTAAACAACGACTTTTGTAATGTGTGATGTAAAAACCTCTGTCCGTGTAGTATGTCAAAACTGTTTTCTTCATGTAAGGGTTCGGTGCGGGTATCTTGGCTACTACGTGATTCATATGCTAAACTAGTGTCCTATACCCACATCAGTATGTATGATATACAGAATGCTGGCCAAAAATAGAGGCACTTAATTCACGCTATAATACCGCATTAATCGTACTTTGCTGCCTCAAAACCGAATGCTACTCCTACTGCAAAACGGATGAGCACATTTCCGCTCTAAACATCAACGCTAGCTTCTAAGCCGAGATGTCGCATGCTTGATATGAGGACATTGTGCACGCCGCTTCGAGCTCACTGTGGGTCTCGAGGGATCATGGCGATTGCTGAACCTATCTGAAACGCTGCGCGTCAGGGGTCTGGCACGTCAGAGCTTGACTGTCTATCCATCACTCAAGCGATTTGTAGAATTTTAAGTATTTGCTTCAGCTGAAGCTGGTGATTGCGGATAAGCCTCCTTGGACTCGAGTGGCGATATTGCAGATGGTCGTATCTGAAAGACGAGGCTTAGCGAAAAGCACTTCCATCGCGCGTGCGAGAAACATCTTAGGAATATTTCGCGAAAGACATCCATTGACCACGGCAACCTGAGCGAGTTAGAGCTTGCTGCCATGTGGCATGGGCAAAGGTCTCTTATTTTTTCGGCCATACCTGAACATACTTTAGCACGGTCAGCTTATTCAGCTCGCGTGACTGTTAACCGCATGCTCTGTCGACTTTAGATGCTGGATATAAGTACACTATAAGATAAATTGCAATGTTTGAAACGGTTATGTAAATCGTAACGTATTGCTCACTCTAATTTCAGCTTCGAAGACGGCACGTCAATGCCATTCATCTATTCAGGTAATAAGAGTTCCAAAAAATTGTTTCCATTTCTCAAAACTGTTTTCAGATGATATCTCTAGAGGCAGCTGCGTCGAAATTCGCGGTAGCCCGCAAAAATGGTCGTTACTCTGCCCAAAAGTTCAAGCCGTCTTCCGGTAACTCGTTTGGAGACCTGGTTCTCCCTGGCGGTTTATGACATAATCCTGCGCAGAACGTCGGCCAAGCCGGGCAGTCAAGTCCTATTTCCCGGCGGGTTTACAAACAGTTCTATTCGGTTTCTTCTCATAACCTTTTATTCCACCACAAGGTCGGTCCGCCGGTGGGAAGCAAGGTAGAGGCGGTGGAGGTGCGAGCTGTGAGGAAAACTTGGGAAAACACCAAAACTCGCGAAGCGAGACTATTATTGCCCCTGATTCTCGCTTTAGGCAAGTTACTTCGGTGCAGTTGTGATGAATGTGAACGTTCTGATCTGCTTCTTCGATATAAGACGGTGGGAACGATAAGGAAAGCAACTTGATGGCGACCCATAAGAGAGGGTCGAAAGGAATGAAGATTCCTAGAGGAGTGCTCCTTTTGCTGTGCATAGCCTCCACTATTCCTACCCATAAGTGCCGTCGCATTGCGAGAAGGCAGAACGCAGACGGATCACGTGGACGAGTTGCAATGGTTACTGCAGTGATTCGTGCTTAAATAGGAATGTATACATTACGCACACATCACTACGCTGCTACTCGGCTTGCTACCATCTGCGTCCTTGCCTTCTCGCCGTGCGACGGGCCTCCTGTCTTGTACCTCGACCCTCCGTCGCCTATCCTGCGGATAGAAATGCGCTTTATGGTGAGGTTACATTTCTTTTACTTTCAACAAAAACTTATGGTACCACCTGCTTCCAAGCAGTATCTATTCATGATTATGCAGAAGTATCTAGAACCTATGGACCAAAGGCAACTCTGGATAACTGGCTGCTATTAGGCGCGGATTCGTGGTGATAGCTTAGCTGCGAATACGAACTGAAAGGGAAGGAAAGCAAGAGAAGTCTTTGAGAACGCTGAAACGAGACCTTACACTTCAGTAAGGTCGGATGTGGTACAATGGCAAGACAGGGTCAAAAAATACAAAACACGCGAGAGAGCACGTCGTTCGAGAGAGCACGCTGATCTCACCATCTCTCGCAGTGGGTTTGAGGCGTTGGAATCGGGGTCGATGGTTGCAGGCCCGTAAGGATTAGCGCCCTAACCGCGCAATTTTAGCGACGAAGCTAGAGTGATCAAGGTATGTAGGTACGGAACTTACAAAATCTCTCGTGGTATCCCTCGTGGTATCCCTCCTACTAGTCGGGCTAATCCCGGTGTTTGCCTTAAAGGTCTAGGGCAACATAGCTTCGGACTGAATCGTTTTCGCAGATCGTCGTAATTTTTCAATCAACATATACCATGGTCTCACTCGTACTTACCAGCTTCTAGAATAACGGAAAACACCTTTTCAGTTGATTTTCACATCGGTATTTCAGTCATTGGAACATCGTCAGGTTATTTCTTAGTAAACACAGAAATTCCCAACCATAAAATGTTAGCAAAAAAATGAGTTAAGCAAAATAAAACTCGTAAGTTTTATTCAAATCTATCTATAGAACGTAGAAAATCAAGGCACAAAACTCTGTATTCATGCATATCATCATTCTGAGCACTACCTTGGTCAACACCGTTCGGGCAAAACAAGTGAGAACTGAACACGCACAAACAAAAACAACCAGAAAAAAGCTGAAAAACTGAGGAAACTCGAGTACGTAGTTCGTCGTCGGGCGAGTGAGACCGGAGGCAGCCCTCGTCCCTCGGCGCCGACATTGTTATCCTCATCGTCGTTATACAAATCATCCAGTAAACAAATAGGCTCATAACGGAGCCAATAACTTTCACTTTTGGATACAAAACGAAAGCAACCGTATCGTGGAAAAGAGGAGGAGCGATAAATGCGCCACCTTTTAAGTGAGGAAATGCGTTATCGACGAGAACATGATATGCGAAATGCGATACAGATGAGATAAAAATCACTATCAAAACGTCAGCGATCGCTGATGGATTAATTAAGTATAAAATAAGGTTGGCATTGGCTCGCAGCCAAAACGTTTGACTAGCGATCGGCAACGATACAGTATAGTACATACAACACAACAATTCCATGCTGATTGGCCAATCATGCTCTCATAGTTACAGTAAAAGTTGCCACAGCACAAACGCGATAACAGCGGCGAACATACCCTGTGCAGAAGGTGTGGTACTGCTGGAGTGTCCTCTGGTAGGAGCTGGACTGAAGGAATCACCCGTCTGCCAACAGTCCGGACATGTCTCCGGTAATGACCGCGTCTGTTTCGATGAGTATGAGGATTTTAACTGAAAAACTTATCTCACTTGTACGTACCTAAAGCAGAAGGTAAGGTAGAATGAACCGTCGCTTCCAGCAAGGAGAATGAGAATTTAGAAGGAAAAACTCGACCAGAAAGCCCCGCGTTGTTCAGGATAAATTCAATACCACACGAGGCGGACAGTGTAACTATGCATTGGCGAACTTTCCCAACTTCTAGTCTTACTTACACTGGACAGCCAAGACACAAGGCCGTGGTGAATGGAAAGAGAGTTGGGAGCAGCGGGCCGACCGCTGAGCCGATCAATGGGTCGTCTAAGTATCTAGTTTCTACTTCCTTCATTTTCCAGCCTCGAAATGCCTCGAGAACAGCCCCTGAACTACCACAACAAGACTCCATTTCCAGCACCGAGAAGGTTCGAATAGGGCTTATCGATCAAATTTCTGCAATCATCGAGATTTAAAGGGGAATTTACGATTAGAATGAAGGTCGTAGAAAGGAAAACTGACCTAGTTGGACGGGACCCACGGACCCTGGCCTGAGCGGTTGCGAACTGCACGCGCAATTCGCATGGCAAAATTTTTGAACATCGGGCGACCATCATCCTCAAATGTGGCGCAGTTCGGCGTATCTCCGTCACCACCGATTCGATTGAGTCACTCGCCGTAGTTCAATTATCTCGCGAGTGATTGAGATAGCTTAGAGAGCGTTAGTCTTGAAGAGGGCACAGCGACTGGTAGTGCATTAATGCTCAAATCAACGAGCAAGGAAGGGGTCCCATTTCTGGCGTTCTGGGCCGTTTTCTCATGGTTCGTCCTTCTTGTTGTGTATCACTCACATCCCTAGGTTAGTTTGGGGAAATGGTCGCTTGTTTTTCAGTCGTGTGAATTCCGTCCTTTAACGAAGATCTAATCATCATAGTTGATACTCGATATCGGTGAGGTGGTGCTGTACTGGAAGAGACGTGCACTTGATAGAAACTATGGGATAAGCTACTTCAACATACATCGCTAGCTATCCGCACAGCAGGCTGGCAACAGCTTATTCACGCACTTCTATCAAGTGCACGTCACTTCTGGTGACACACCCCCCAACTTTCGGATATCGACTGTAAACTTCCTCACTCCCCTGAAATGACTCAGTCTATTCAGTTCTCAAAATAAGAGCCTGGAAGCCCACAGTAATAGATGGACTCTGAAAGCGCCTTCGAAGGACTTGGAGCCAGCCCGGTGATACCTATGTAGATACGCATCGGTGCTGCTAACATCTCAAGGCCTTTATTGACGATGAGAAGCGGAGTTCACTTATTTTGTGAATGTTGGCTTCTATCGATTACAATGATGTTTCGCCGTTCAATATTTTGGACAAATAGCTTGTTCGTAATACTGGTACTTGTTGGTCATAACGAAAGAGCTCTGCCTCCTATCCCTGTGTACTTTCAGTATGAACTTGCCTTCACTCGGGCAGGCGACATTATGTCGAATTATATTTTCGTGGAGGACAAAGTCGACACACTTCTTTCAGATATTTTCCTATCTCTTTTCATAATTACCTGGCTCCTCAGGATTGTAGTAGTCGAAAAGTCACATTTGTGCTGGTTTTTAGAGGCAGCAACATGATATGTCATATCAGAAGAAGAGCGACAAGCACACTGGGGAGAACCGCCAAGCTAAAATGATATTTATTGTGTAGAGAGCAGGCTTCCGAAAACAAAAGCAATGCGAGAAAGGTGAAAAAGAAAACAAATTAACAATTCTTCCGTTGTTTTGCAATGTTCTTCATTTTAGTCGATAGTTTATCTTTACAAGGGAGGTCTTCAGGGGGTTGCCAAAGCTTTTCAACGCGTCTTTTGCAATGATATAGCGCGGCACATGCGCGACACAAAACCCATGGTTAATTTTTCCTGACGGCATCTTCTGAATACCGAAATGGGGTCCCTAGTCACACCTGTTTCACAGGTTCTTCAATCAAATCTATTTGTAAGGGTTTACATGACGGCTCCGTGATGCATGAATTATGGTTTACTATTTATTCATGCTGACGTCATTTTGCGACTGCGATTTTGAAACGTCAATCGAAATTGCAAAAAATTTGTCACCCGAGGAAGCGAATTAGCGACCCCTTTTCTGGTATTCAGAGGGTTCGTGCAGAAAAATGAACACACCTTTGTGTGCTCATATGTAGCCCAATGTCATGAAGAAACCATTTTGAAAAGCTTGGGGCACAACGCTTGAACGAATCTCCTGTCAGTCTGTGAGAATCTTCTATCATGATTCTATTTTCATCCATAAGTCACTGGCTTACGAGCCGTCCGTCATTCAAGGAAAAGAACAAGAAAAAGCTAAAAAAAAATTTGCGTTTGTTATGATAAGCAACTCAAATAATTGGAAGAAATATTAAGCATTCAAATTCCCGCCGTACGTCCGCCACAAATGTTAGTGGCGGGAACAATTCAACGTGAGAAATTTGACTCATTGTTTGCCCTTGATTTCCGCATTGATGCGATGATTATCGGTGCTACTTTCTTCAACTTTTAACGCTCTCTCTCTCTGGCAAACGAGGTAGGGGTATATGGCAAGGGGTAGGCGGGCAGTGGCGCGAGCGACGCGGGTACCGGAAAGGTTTAAGTGTTCCTGTGGTTCAAAGACAGGGTCCACTATAACCTATTGAACGTACTAATGAAAATCTCAACATTGTGGAACTGCACTTCTCAAAGTTTTATTGCAGCATTCATTGAGTGATTCAAAGGTTCGACCAGTTCAAATGATACTACAGGATCAGATAATCTATAATGAAAGCAGCATTTCGACCCTTCCCCCCCCCTTATGCTACCTTATACTGTAATGCTTTTACTTTACTTTTACTTTCTACTTACACTAGTACTGGTCCTACAGCCACGACAGTACAAATCGCACGCAAAGATATCTGGGGTACATATAACCGAAGCTACTGTCACAGGCGAGCTGCAAGAATAGTGCGCCTATTGAGGTAACTGGTGACACAAGATTCTACTCAGGAACAATAACTGGTATGATTAGTAAACGCTACCGAAATGATTTAATAAATCTTAGCCACTGAAAAGTACTTGATTTTGTCAGCGAGCTGGCCTCCGTCAATTGTAATTTTCAAGGAGTTGAATGATTTGGCCGACAGGATACAATAAACTATTAGGTTGGTCCATAAGTCTTGCAACAAATTACGTTTGATGCTAGAAAATTTTTGTGAGGACTCCGAAGCTGTTGACGTAGCATCCACATTTGCAATTTCAGTCAACCATCCAGCTCGTTGTCTCGCTACTTGTTGTGGATAATACATCGATTTCGAGAAAAGGTGTTCGTGCCCATAATTTTTACGAGTACTGCTTGGAATGTTCCGCAAGTCGTGCTGTACCGAGGTTTTGCCAGAAGATGGGCGAGGGCACACTCTCTCAATTCATGGCGCACTGGCGCCTCACTCTGCTCAGCGTTGAATTTTTTTATTTGAAGATGATCCAACTCCAACCACCCCGTGACTGACAATAACGACGCTCCATCTGGCGCTGTTGGAAAGGGATCTGTATAGACTATTGATCATTTGCTAGAGCAATTCTGATGCCATAAGGATACAACACTAAAGCATTTGCGGTTATATGTAAATATCCGAAAATATAGAGTTTGGATCCCACATGTCTTGAGCCCGTATCAGCACCAAGCACGATATCGACATGTTCAACACACTATAAATATTGACACTCACTATAGATTCTTTGATTGACTATCCATCATATGAGCCGACGATGAGGAGGGGGTACAGAGTGTTAGCTAGTAAACAAACGGCGACAGTCTAACGCAAACGCTTCGGGAGTTCTTACTGCTCAACTTCAAACTCGTCCAAGTAGGGCCTTCTTGGATTTTTGGTGGAATATGAGAGGAGTGAGCTTGGAAACTCTTCATGTCGCAGTCAACGCGTAAGTGACGTCCCAGTGCAAGTGGTGTTGAGTGCAGTTGGCCCGATAAAATGAAGACAGCAATCAAGCTTGCTTTTTCTGACATCAGTTTGGCGCCGGCACGCATGCGCGCACACCAGATCTGTAGCGAAGTTTGATGGATGCGATGAAATTTTACAAGATATGGTGATCACGTGCTGCTACCATCCATTCTATAGCTTCTCATCGCGATTTCGACATCTTTTTCTTCGTCACCATTATCTCTTTCTCGGGTCTACGGAGACTGCTTCCGACAATATCTCGGCGGCAACTCGCGCACTTCAGTGCGCTTTCCATAGCATTGGCTATTCCTTTCGCCGACCTATACCCATTTTACGGTATCTGGGACCCGTATTTGGAACCAAACAACGATTGGAATAACCAAATTTATCAACTCCGCAGCTTTAAGTGCGTGCCCACCCCGCTCCCATTGTTAGCTGGCCTCCATCCTCCACCCACTCCATCAACCTTTTTTCCCGGCTTCCGGGACTTCTTGAAGCGAGTTTGAATTTTCGTGCGCACTCCGCCCATTTTATCAAGCCTCGCCACATGAAGCTGGCTGTCACCTTCCATCCTCTATTCAAACTTTTCGCTCTTTAAGACTTCACGGCGAATTATGAGGATGGTAGAAAATGCTGATACCACTTCAGAACGGCGCTCGCCCTTCTGGGCGGGCCTTTGCCCATTGCAATGTATGCAGGAAAACCTTGCTTATATTTGCTCCGCTTACATGCCAATTGTTTTCTGCTCTGGCTTCTCGGTCCAACCGAGTTCGATATTTTTCATTAAGGATGTTTTTTAGGAGACGCCCGCCCACGAGGGTGAATCTCCGTAATTCGTGTGACTCACCATGCAGCACCTTTACTCACTGTTTTGGCTCAGTTTTCGAGGTTGTTTGTCACTAATCGAATCTTAGTTCTTCGGTCAGTTCTTTTTGACGCACGCCCGCCCTTGTGGGCGGGGTGCTCGCTTAGTTTTGAGTGTGTATTGTATTTCGTGAGACCTTGCTTCCTTCCGCCGGTCCCTCCAGGCGAATCCGAGAGTTAGGGGATTTCCGTGAGCTTCGCAGAGCGAAGACACGACAGGACCGACAAGCGACAGCGACAGCGAACGCTTATGTAGAGTGGATCCTTGAAAACCAGTCTTGCTAGAAACCTGGAAAATTTCAGGACTCCGCTGGGAGAGTTCTTTCGTGTCGAGTTTGTAGCTCCGGCCTTTAGCAAAAGGATGACACTGCTTCGTGTTGTGAGTGTTAATGCGTCAATGATTTTGGTTGCAACCTATCTTAAGGTACAGTTGTAAATTTTGAGTGTCAAGATTAATGTGATGGCAAAGAAGGCAGGGAGTTTTTCGCTGTCTTTGCTAGGTGAACTCAAATATTTCTGACGCGATATGTTCACTAGACAACATATATCTGCCTAGTATGGATTTAGTTTCTATATTATTTTTTTTTTGTCTCTTTTTTTTATTCTTTTCACAGTAATTAGAAGAAATGAGGAATGAATCGAACTAGAACTGATAGAATCTGGAAAAATTTGCTAAGTACAGAATATCAACATTTCCGGTGCTCATCGTTTATTGGTCACGCCTGTGATGTGTTTCTGATGAAATTTACAAAAATCAGGAAAGAAATAAGGGCGTGCGCAAAAAAATAAGCATTCGGGAATGTGAGGCATTGCGCTGCCACGGTTCGGTGCTCATGGTGTGCAGCGCAATGCGAGCAGTGTCGTCATCTCGTGTTAAGAAAGGGATGTGGTCAGTTAGTGCTGGGATGAAGAAGCATTGAAAACCGGTCATCAGAAATGGGTACTTTTGTGCGCATTGATTCTTATCGTGACACAAAGTAACGGTACTCGGCTAGAGACCAAGGGTGGGTGCTCACGGGGGTGGGTGTGCGCGTCCCCGATAACGGGGGGAACGGCATGACATGACCGAGTGAGAGATATATTTCTTTCGCTGAATTTGTGTACTCCGCACTCAGAGAGGCGGCTTTATCTTTCGCTAGGAGACTTACGTTTTTCGACCTTCAATCGGGATTCAAAACCAATTGTAGAATGGGTCTGTATTTGAGGTGGGAGATTGACAGGGTGATGGTCAGTGTTTTTAAATGATCCAACTTTTGCAGATCTGGCGCGCGAAATCGCGCGGGAAAAAGGCATCGGTTAGAACAAAGGCACCGACTTCGTTTAGTTGCAGCTTTTGGATTCCCGGAGCACCCCCCGGGTTCCCCGGCCGTCGTTTCTTCAGGAGGCCGCTAATACGCGATTCTCTATAAGTTCCACAATCGTGAATTCTCCAGCGATACCTCTTCAAAATTTCCTCTCCTGCACATTTTGAGGATCTGCCCTTTTTAGTTTCTTTTAAAATCACTACCTCAGCCATTGCTATTTTATTCCGCCCTGTTGCGGTCATTCATATTTTTTGGTCATTTGTTTCCTCGCCACTAGGCATAAAAATTTTGCGTGGCGAGTGTTCTCGTGAGATCGGTGATGATTCCATGATTTCTATCATGAGCGTATTCGTTCCGGTGGATCATGCAAAAGATTGAGGACATTATCCTAGAATGCTATGAGTCTTATTTACGGCAAAATTTGGGAGCTTCATGGGAATGACCAAGGCGCTCACTGCCACGTTCACGTTCACTGTTCTAAAGGATCTGGAAAATATCTTCACGTGGTTGAGGGAAAGCGCCAAAGGGGTAATCTATGACAGCGACTCTAAACCGCTCCTGAATGACAAGAGCGATGTGTTGATGATCATCGGAAAAGGTTTCGCGGATAAGGAAATCACTTTATACGTGTTACGACAATGGCTAGGTGCTTGTGAGCAATGGATGTGAATCTCGCTATTGGAATGGCACCATGGGAGCACAGCTCCGAATCGAATACCCAGTTGTGGGAACAGGCAGTCTCAAAAGTCTCAGTCATTCTAAGCTCCGTAACTCTGCTCATGAAGGTCAATTTTTTCGGGAAGACGCCCAATCTGAGGAATGGAGCAATCCCATAACAGGTCTCGGGAGTGACCTGTACAATAATCACGACATAGTCGAACGTTTCAAGGCTCGTCTTTGATACGTGAGTTTTGGGTGCATCTGTGGTGGGCATCGGACTGAGTCGGACGACAAAAACGCCAGTCACAAGAGAAGCGCTTGCGACTCGGAGCCCGGTTATAGTGGCGGAAGTGTGCCGAAACGTGGACGAATATGGTATTGTGGTCGACACGAAACATGTGAGTATCAAAAATAAAAACGAGTGATGCCTCTCTTTTCAAAGCCGAGGCTTGTGGGAAGGGTTGCCAGGGTGATGACCAGTATTTTTAAATGATCTATCGATTGCTGATCTGACGCGCAAAACCGTGCGGGAAAAAGGCGCCGGTTGGAACAAAATTTAGTTTTTCGAAGGTTCGTTCGCTTAGTTGCAGTTTTCTGGATTCCGGAGCGCCCTGCCCCTGTTGATTCTCTCGGACCCCGGCCGCCGTCGCTGATATGCTGATTCTCTAAAAGTTCCACTTTCGTGGATTCTCCAGAAGCCGATTCCTCTTTGTATTTCCTCTCCTGCACACTTTAAGGGTCTGCCATTGTTAGTTTTTTTCCAATCACTATCACAACCGTTGCTATTTTGTTCCGCTCTGTTGCGTTCATTCACTTTTTTGAACGCTCTGTTTTCTCGCCATTACGCATAAAATTTTCGCGTGGAGAATCTTTTCGTGAGATCGGCTAGGAAATCGATCTGTATCACATAGACTACTTTGGTCGTGCTGACGGAGGCATTCTGCAGAGCAAGGAGAATTGAGGAAGAAGCTTTTCAAAAAAAAAGCTAGTTCTGCGTTTACGATTTTCACAAAGCTAAGAAGAGAGATGACAGAGAGTGCAGAGTCGCCAAACACCGCCACTCACGGTTTTAGGTGTCGTAAGGAAAGTTTCTGGCCGTTTTCGTATAATTCAAGCTCACCATGCATTATTTCTGGCTAGCGGTTCGACGGCTAGGCATACGTGTTACATATCGCTAGGAAGCACAGTTCTTGCTCTATCTATCGCACTGCAAAGCTTGTTCAGTAGGGACGACTCCACTGATTCGACAACATTAAATGCAACACTGACCTCAGTTTCAACTTTGCGAAATTATTGTTGACCATAGTATACCGAACAATCATCCGAAGTTCATGGGGTATTGAGAACTCCATTCCACCAAGGAGTCACGATTCCAGACAAAGAACGGGCGTTCGTTGGCAGGAAAGATTGCAGAAAGAAGGCAGATAGTTCCCACGGGAACCGCGATTTTCGTCAACACCCTCCTTATCTGACGTTCCGTCTTCAAGCTATCCCAGCTAAGCTGAAACCATAAATAATGCGCCCAATTTGCGTAGCGGTTCTTCTTAATTGTTTGAAGCACATTTCCATCAACTTTTCACGAATGGTTTACCGAAGTTCGAAATCCAGCGATTCACTATCTGCAAATTTCGAGGCTAGCCGCCATCCCTAATAAAAAAGCTCTCCAAATTATAACTCATGGACTTGTCTTTTTGAAAAGCCATGGCCCAAGCGAATATTTATATCAGAAGCGGATTCCGCTTCTTTCTGCCCTAATATCGAGTTAGAAGGAAGAAAATCGTGAGATTGGCTTGGTAGCCTGCTGCATTCAAGGCTTTCAAAAGTGGCGGAAAGATCCCATGAGCAAAGTTACCGCGGAGTGGATAGAGCAAAAACGCACTTTCCAATGATCATGCAACTACGCAAGCATCCTGCGCGATAAAGTTTGCTAGGAAATAATGATCACGAAACTGGGGAACGTCGAAACGGCCAGAACAATTTCTTACACGCCTAATATAATTTATCAAGCCTTATCTCAGGAGCCAGAAAGACTCAGTATACAGGGCTGAATTTCTACAGAATGTTACGCCTATGTACCAATCTAGCACTGGGTGTTGAAAATTTGCAAGGATTTGAAGATTTACTAGAACAAGCATTTTGCATTGTATAAGAACTCTTGAAGCGTGCTGATCACGATGAGTGGTGACGCGTAATGCGGTTCTCTGCACGGACACATGAACAATGAACATGATTGGGGGGTGGGCATCAAGAGGCGAACCCAACTACATTCCGACACTCTAATGAGTCCGCTCCACCAATGAAGTTTAATGCCATCATCAAAACCGCACAAGTTTTGTCTCATCTCTTAAAAATGTCATATTAATGGTCAAGTCAAACATACTTGCAACATAAATCAAGCTGCATTCTGTTGCCACCACGCAGTTCTTTGAGATCTTTCGAGCAGAAGAATGGGGAATCATCTCGAACAGCATTCCGATAGTAGGAGTAGGAAACCTGCAATTTGAGCCTTCCACGTCTTCTCGAATGCTCTTCAGCAGGTGCACATACCTGAGCAAAGACTGTTCCCTTTCCTGATGCTTTGATATCCACATTGGATTCGATATTGGGCAGCTGAAATGGGTGTCACCGTATCGCTTGCAAATTTTTGTGCACAAATTCTTATTTAGGGTAGCATTCAAAGGCCAGAGGTTCTTCAATCTATCTCACTTCATAGCTCTGAAGAACGATGGCGTTTGATGGTGTCACTCCAAATGTCTGACTATCGGCACCATTCGTCACCGTAACCGTAACATTCGAGTCAGCCGAATATGCATGTTCTGCATAACTTCCCAACGCTTGTAAAGCGATCACAGTGTCCTGGGTTGACGAGAAGCCTCCATATGCGTTTCGTTGGCCTGTCAGCCAACGCACAAGTGGAAGACCCTGAAAGCAATTCAATTATCGTAGTTCCAGATCCAGGATAACATGTGCAACAACTTTCATCGCCATATATAGCAAAGACAATTTTGCTTGGCTAACCTTTTCAGTGTCACCATCCAGCATGTAGTTGAGCAGCACGTAGCCGGTCGTCTCCACATCTACAGGTCGTGGTTGGTAGAAGTACTGCGTGGTGTCCTTTGATTTATCGACACCTTTTGACGACGACCAGTGGATTGTGCCATCGGAAAAAAGTTGCATTTTTCAAATTTGCTTCGATCATTTATCACTCAACAATATACACATTTCGATAAGAGGGCAAGTAAAAATAGCAAGGTGGTGCTCCCCTAACAACATCAAGGCGGAACCTCGGGCTTAGAGCACTGGAGCTAGCTAGCTTGCGTTCGTGTACTTTGCCTCGTACAGCGTGCCACTGGCGAACCTAACAGAGGGTCAAGCCCATAACTTCAGTGTTCTCGATTTTTCGCTGGCTTTCTTTTTCACTTTCTGTCCAGTACGCACCTCCACCGTCAATATATGTAGTGCGCTCTTATATATCGAGCTTATCATAGGGCGTGCCTTTGATGGAGTGCGAGAATGGGTCCTAGCTCGGGCTACCAAGTTCTCATCCCTGCGTGGCTCATTAATAATGACTATATATTATGGAGAGGTAAGAAATTATATTCCGCATTGACTTACTGTTAACCAGTGCTATATTCGCACATTTCGCCGTGCGGGAGATGGCCAAGTTGCGCGGTATGCGTTCTATGCTGAAGGTACCTATGAGCGATCACCTTATGCTTCCTTTAAAGATATATGAAGAAAAAGGAAAAGACAAGGGGAAGAGAATCCGATGAAAACACGAAGGTCGAACTTGTATAACGCGACTTCGCTAAGGCAACGAAAGATTGGGCGCGGAAAGGAAAGTGCGAGGTGAGAGAGCGCCAAACAAGAGCGTGCTGGGGACGGGAAACATTGCGGCTGCTGCAACCAACTTTACAAGGCCCTAGAGCCCTTATCGGGTGACTCATGCATGGAAGTTCCACATTTGTGATTGCCCTTTAGGGGTCTGTCCCACAAGCCGAAAAAGAATCGTTCACGATTTCCGTCTGGGTAGGAACTTTGAAACTCAATAGAAGCATTCATCTGGGTGTGGAAGCGTCAGGTGAGTCATTTCTTTCGCATTGTTAGGGGATTGAGCACAAGAACAACCTTCACAAAAAGCCAACGAAACTTTCCATCACTTTTGAAGAGAATACGTAACTTGGGAAGGATCAGTACAGGGACTCAGTCTTTCAATATTCACCTTTGTCGACGATCTGCAAGTTTCTCCAGAGGCCTGCAAGTCATCTTCCTTCTGTCGCCTATTTGCCATATCGTAGCGACATAGGCAGCACCGCAAGCAGCATTAGGACATCGTTCTTCAAACTGTCACGAGATGCTTCTCCAGAAACGCGCATACCATTGTCGCTTGAGAAATCTGCATGTGATCTTTCATCTGCTCAAAGCTGTTGGAATAATTGCGTAAAATTCTCTACAAAAAGCGGCACTCACCCCATCTCAAGTAAGCCACTACGACATACGCTTCCAGGCTATTATGACTCCTTCATGGCTCCTCTTGCATGTCCTGTGATGAACTTTCGCATGCTCACAAGATGCGCGGTTTCCTTGGAAAAATCCTCTCAATCTCTTCTCTTCAGTCAGAGCGAAGAATCAAGTAGCCTTATCTTACCATTGGTTGTCCGTTAAGAATGCAGATGCATCTTTTGTGAGTCGTAGGGTTCGACAAAATGTTCATGCCGCGAGCCTGAGCGAACGATCGAACAACAAACGCAGTCAACCACGTCGTCCAAATTTTATCGCTCTCACAAAGGCTGAGAATGAAAAATTGTTCGTGCGCCTGAAAGAGCACAAAGGCTGATGAATAACGCGAAAAGAGGCATGATTGATACTGTAGGGAGTTCTCGCGTGATTATCCAGCATCCATAAACTTTACTCTTCTGCGCCTCGATGGTAGGTTCAGCTCGCGTTAGTAGCGTTCAATTACCGGTAATCACGACGATATTCCGGCAACAAGATTCAGCATTGCTGTTCCCCACAATCCGTTAGGCATAACGAACAAGGCCTTCGAATGTTTGTAAGCACGGGACTGATTGGCCCTAAACACAAAATATAATTTTTGGAATTTACAGCAACAGTTAGTACAGGATTTCAGATACTCCTGGACTTGGAAGCCGCAAAAAACCAAATGTTCTCAAAAATTAATTTAATTTTAGTTTATATTCCACACAACATGTATAACATGACAGTTGCCACCAAGAAAAACGAAGAGAAACCCTCAAATTAGTTTATTAAAATTTTGAGAGCAGTACCTTGCGGCTATCCGTTTCTACTGGGAAACTAATTCCGGTCACACGTGAAGCCACGAATGTTTCTCACATCTCCACAATCCGAATGAAAGCCAACAAGCGTGAGCTAAACGACCACATCCCATTGGTAAGAATTAAAAGCGAACCCCGACGTGTGCACGCTTCGCGCCAGACACGCTTTAGCAGCATGTCTGTGATCACGTGTTAGCGATCCGCGCATTGCGGCTGGAGCGATTAACAGTCGAGCGTCAGGGAACACAGCGATGCGCCGCGATATCGTTGGCGTTTGCTCCTACCTGCTTCGAACGCTAGCAAATCGCGTGGATTCACTAGCGATTCGCAAAGTAGACACCTGCCCATGGTTGCGCGATAAAAAAAGTTGCCACCGACACGCAAGGCTTCTTCGTGATCTTCTCAAAGACCATGTAAGACTTATTACATTCTACTATCAAATATCTTATCATGGGATGGCACAAACGTACTATGGCCATTTGTTCCGATATTCCTTCGATTCTGAGTCCGATTCTTAGAAAAAAAAAAATCGATCTACACGGCTTCTGCTGGGCCTTTATTTATATCCTTTACAGGTTACCTATCTCCAAGTTTTTAGCAATGCTTTCACAAGCTTGAATACGAATTACGAAAAAAAGTACGACTAATTCGAATCGTTGCTTCTGAGAACCTCGATGACATCGCTTGGCCCACATCAATTGTACGACTTTCTCGAAATCCCGTGGCATTTTCGAGGATCGCCATCACACTGAGTACATTACGATGCAAGACGCGAGTAACCTTTCGGGCCTAACTCAAGAGTCATAATCAAAGTGACTAACGTTTTAGAGAACATCTTTACAGGCAGAAGTTCTGCAGAAAACTCATTGTTGCTAATCCGCTAATATTAGCGTAGCGATCTGGTGTTTTATAATAATTCTGTTCAAAATTATTTTGTAAGCAAAATTGAGTTGGCTTACAGCTGTGTAATTAGTAGCCGTGCAAAACTACACCTTCAACTCTGAGCGGTTCTTCACGCATCGCAGCTTGAGCCGGCTTGGATGCAGTGACGGTCAACTTGACCATTCCATTTCTGATCTTTGGCACACGGCATAGAGAAGTAGGACAGCTTTGACACTCCACCGACCCGGATACGGACACACGCGGGATGTTGTAGTTACGCTCAGCAGGCGTTCACGACTAGAAGCGAATACATGGAGTCATTGGTAAGCACAATACAGCTCCCGCGTAAGAAAAAAGGGGGCGAAAGCTATAGCAAAAAATCACAGCCGTTTCATACTGAATGAAATACTGTCACAATGGCCACTGCATCGCTGAAAGCCAAAGGTCAAACGTCCGTATGGGTCGCTGGTCAGATGATTCATATTTGCCATTTCAAGGGAAGATTTTGTGGGAGTTGTGCCCTTTTGATTATAGGTCGGTCGGAAGGATTGCGTGCGAGACCACCCAAGAGCGGCTGTGAAATTTGTCGAACTGATCAACACGAGAGGTTGGTGGTGGTGTCGTTCCTCCAATGGTTGCCACTGGCAACTGCCTCACTTTGTGAGCTTGCAGCCAAACGCGGACATTCGATGCAGCCGACAGGCCCACGCTGACAGGCGGGCCTAATAACACCAGCGTCACATCACAAATGTCATGTCGCATATGAGTATCGAGATAATGCTACTGCGTCCGCCGGGAGCCGACGCGCACATCGCAGGAGCCGGCGAGTGTGAAAAGTTATGCGAGAGGTCTCCGATGCAAAGGACCGGCATCGGGCGGGCCAACATAGAGCTTAGTCCAAAAGTATCCGCCCCAAACGATATGGAAGGTTCGCGTTTGCCCAACATTGAATGTTGGCACATTTGAACAGGTTGCTCGTTGCGAGTTGGTAGAAGCACTGGAGCGAAGAAGAGAATGTATTTCTTGTGCCGTGCAGGAACGCGGTGGTTCCTGCACTGATAAAGCGAGGGACATATGCCGCGGCCTGTCAAAGTCGTTTTCTCTAGTGGCGGCAGTCCCATGGACAACCAGCGGCGTCGGTGTGCGGGGTGCTCTCTGAACGTTCCGCAGATTCTATTGCGGATGTTCGAACGTTACGATGACCGCTTGATGAAGATTTCGTTGTTGCTTTTTGGGAGGTCAATACCACATCTTTTCTGCTTACGGCCTTCGCACAAGAACTGGCCCTTGCTCCGAACGAGACAAGGACGATATTCTGGGCCCTGTAGATGAGAAAACCCTGAGTACCATCGGAGGACGCTATTCATTGTCACGCAGGTGACCTTAAGAGCACACGTGTGGATCTGCGAAAGAATAGGTTATAGTTGTCATGGGTGGGTTTGGTTCTATGCGGCTCACGAAACGCGATGTTTGTGAGCGAAATTCTTGAATATGCAAGCTCTTCACAATCTCACCATCAGTGAACACAAACTAATCGTAAACGTGACTCACACCTCATTCACGTTCTTACAGCGGCAATACCAGAAACTCAGATTTGATTCGTTCTGTTGAGGCAACATGATTGAGGGCTAGTGACGGACGCGAAGACAGTGCCGTACAGACAGTCGCTTAGCAACATCGACCACTGAATTGCCCCATTAATATTGCCCTCCAAGGACCAGAAGCGAACGGTGTGGGCCTGCGAGGATCAAGTGGGGCGATGAAAGAAGAAAGGAATCCGCCTCTGTTCAGTCGGCATTCGGCTACCGCCAGTAACGACCGATCGACGAAACACTAGGAATTGTGCCACAGTAAGCGCATCACGGTTCGTGTTTGCCGCTCCGAGCTTCGCTTACGAATCCTGACGGCCGGAAAATCGACAGCAGACATGGCTGTGGACCGACACTGTTCAGAGAAACAGACGGAGAAAGAAAAGCGCTCTACCAAGTGTTTCTCGGTGACAGTCGAAGCGAATAACTAGAAACAACTATACAGAGCGCGAAGAAGGCAGCAAAGGAAGCTGATGGCGGCTGTTGCGTGAGAGCAGTTCATTCCAGATGGCGTCTAGCAAGAAGCTCGAAGACGCGGCGACCGGGCGAACGCCTATTATTTACAAACTAGCAAGGCGTCGCCATCGCCAGACCGCAAGATATCGAGAAGTTCCTTTTGGCATGCAATGACCGGCAACGGTCACTCCCGTAATGCGACACGCAGAGGGGCTGTGAAGCGGTGCACGGACATAACTTCGAGAAAATCTGGCAGACAGTGAATTCTCACACCCGCCCATACTTTGGCTCCTCCGCCCGTCACAGGCCCACTGTCTCGAAGATACCTGCTTGAGCGAAACAGAGGCGGCTCGTGAAGAAGATGAAGACAGGCTAAAAACGGGTCCGAGACTTGGCGGCCGATCTGTGGAAGTCACAGTGCTGGATCAAGCAGAGGGCTAAAGAACTTTTCAACCAAGTCGTCGCAAAAGAAAGTGCGGAGAGTTGGCAAGCAGAGTACGGACGATCCCATTTGTAGTAGGAAAAAGGGGAGTCTGCCAGGTGCACGAGCATACAACCAATTTCTTTGCTCTCATCCCACACAGCTGAAGGTATTCGACGAATTGTAGATCGCCAGTATTTCGTGACATAGTCAGCTACCTGAACCAATGCGGCTTCGTGACTGGCTGCGCACCACTGATGCCATACACGCCGCGTCGTCTTCTGTAGAAAACACCGTGGAAAAACAAAGCTCGGGCATTTGCTTTCTAGACTTGGAGATAGGCCTGAGCTGTTCCCGTGACAGCTAATATGGTACGCCTACGACAACAATGGGCGGCCCGAAGAGCTTATCGAGGGTTCGGCATGCTTACTCAAGCGCCAAAGAGCGAGTTGCGAACCACGTCAGCTGGCGTCTTCGACGCAGAATACCCATCTCTGTTGGGGTACAATAAGTGCTCTGCGCCTCTCCCACTTCTTTCCGTGTCGTCATGGATGTTTTACCAATCTCAGAGCATCTGAGTAAACCAGCTCCAATGGGAACGTTCCTCTATGCTGATAACGTTGATGCTCGCCCTGCGAGACAAAAACGCTACCCTCGAACACAAGCGCAAGCTTGTGCGAATCGCCTAGCGATGTTCGGACTCCAGGTTGACCGTTAGGACAGACTGAGTACCGACAACGACACGAGCGAGTGCCGTTCTATCCAAAATAAATGGAGTAGAGCTAACACGTGCAACGGACATTTCAGTACCTTGGATCAGAATTGCGTCTGATGGAGCTAGTGGGAGCTGACTGGATGTGAACTCGCGTGAGTGCGGCTTGGTCAGGTGGCGTTTCTTATGACGGAAAGTTCTCTTGTGACAAGAAAATCCCAGAACGCCTGAATCGAAGATTATTAGGACAGTCGTAAGACGCAGTGGCATTGTACGGCGCTGAGTGCTGGCCAGCGACCAGGGAAACTGAAACTCGCTCGCGTCTGTTAATGGAGACGAGATGGCTGCGCGACGGCTGTGTCACGCGATTCATTTCGCGTTCCGGGAACGAATGTCATCGCGAACGCTCTTGGTGTAGCTCCCATTGCTGAATAAAATGCGCGAAGCTCCGGCTTCGTTTGTGTTGGCCACGTTCTTCGCAGGGAATGATGACAGTGCTTCGCGAAGATCGGCCTCACATAGCCGTGCCACGGAAAGCGGCCCAAGGCGCGCGCCGAAACAAGCGCTGCGCTCGATACGTTGCACGCAGACTGAATTAGGTTAAATTCCACTCCGACAAGCTTTAAATCTGGGAAAGTGGCGACAGCACATCAGAAAAGCGGACCCCGCCATCAGCGGACAAACGCTTGGAACAGAATAAGAGAAAGAATATCAACACGAGGGTTGATCCTGCCTCCCCTCAATACCTCACTAGAATTAAAGGCGACTATCGATCCACCAGCACAAGTAAAAGGTGCGAGCCTTATACCGATATTCATTGTAATAAATGGAAATGTTCCTGTAACACACTGCTAAATGGTCAGACACAAGTTTGACCCTGCCATAGAAAGGCAAGCGCAAAGACAGGAGAAGAAGTAGGATATTAGGGTTTAACAGCCACCTCTTTCGAATGCTACCATCCTTATTCAAGAAGTCGAAACCAGAGCTATCGTCGTGTTTGAGCGTGACCGTAACCTGGAACCAACATGATTTGATATTCAATTGTGTAATTAGCCTAAATTTCAAACATTACGTCCTGTTCTTTTTCCATGTAGTTGAACACCAACACTTGTAAAGCGAACTTTTCGCCACGTTTGACTGAGTATGGCAAGTTCAGACGGATGAAGAACGGTCGGAACACTCGTAGCTGAAAAGAGCAATAATTATTGTCAAGCTTAAAACCAATGGCCTTGGGTATATGGCTGATGCCTTACTGCAGCTCTCACCTTAGACGTGGTCGGTGCGACACCCAGTCCTGAGTTGTCGTTGATCGCAAATGCGCTCGCCACCCACGAGGTGATTGTGTCTGGTGCCAACGACTGATAGACTGCTTCCCCGTTAGAACTGAAAAAGAGTTCTCAATGGATTTTTCACGGACCGTAGACAAATTTTTTGTGTATTTTTATATCTCTCCCCATGAGTTTCCTAACTTTTCAACTAGTGAAGCTAATCGTGTCAAATTGACTAAACTTTCTCATTCTGATGGGTTGCCCTCATCCCTGAAAGCCTAACGATCTGAAAATTTGCAGATGTCTAGTGAACGGTTTGAGATTTTTACAGTTTAGTAATTGAACATTTTCGGCTCAAATCTCACATAGGCTAGTAAAGCTTTTTATCCCTTCGTAGCCTATCAAATAACCACTTTCGTCAGAGTATGGGAAACATCGCTTGGATTTGGCAGCCAGTACAGATGGCAAATGGCCATCCACACACCAGTACAACGCTGAGTGTTGTGAATTCGTATCGCTCCCCGAAAAGGGACTCGAACCAAGTCAAACGCAGAGCGAGCTCAGTGTTCTATCGGTGAAATGGGGTGATAGGGGCCATTCCTTCTACTCTGCGGCTCTAATGATATCTCTATCAGATAAGGCTAAGGGTATCTCTAGCGGTAAGCACAAGAACGTTGATAACATGCTTTTGTGGAGTAACTTACTGATAAGAATTGTGAAATGCCCTGTATCATCGACATCCAACCCATTTTTTTCGCACATTGCACATTTCCAGTGGTTCACTCGCTGTGGATTCCCACACTCCCCCCTCTCCCCCTCCCTAACATCTCCACAGCGTGTCTGCGCATAAAAAAACAATTTTTTTTACCTGCCCTCTGGTTTCAGGATGTTTTTTTCTGCACACTGAAGGCTGAATTAGCAGCTCTCTATCAAAGCAGCTTCTCCTTGACTGGAAGAATGGTCAAAACTCACCCATTAGCATTTTCAGCGCGCTTATTTTTGACCTTGGAGTCGCTAGAAGCCGCAGAGCAAAACGAGCAGATGGCCCCTACCAACTCAATTTATACCGTTTTCCTTTCAATTTTCATTAAGATCTCGGAATTGGCAAATTGCACACCGCACAGCGCAGCGCATTATCTATCACCGTAACAACTGAACCCTTGGACTTACCTGAGACACAAAGATGTCACGCGCAGTTTGCTGGTCATGTCTTGTAGACGGGGCGTTCGTTTTGATGATGAATTTACATCGAATAGAACTACATATTTTTGCTCCGATATTTAGTAATTTACTTCATGCGTGTGGCAACTCGCGTTTTCAAGAAGCACACTTGCCCTAAAACGTTCATCAACAATTTGTGAGGTGGTACGTACAGTTTATAGTGCCCACTGGTAGTCGAAGGGTTAAGTAATTCTTGAGCCACCAGGTGCAGCTTTTTCCACCTTGTACCACGTGTTGACTACAAATCCATGTCCCAGAAAGTCATTCCTATAGCTCACAGTTGAGACTTGAGGATTTTCCGCGTCTCTTATTTTCACATTTCGCGCAGTATTTCGAAATAAGTCCCCGTATAATCAATCCGTCAGCGTATGCACTGGAACTCATTGGACACTCGCCCAAGAAAGAATTGTAGTATGGTCTCTAGCGAAGGTGAGGATGAACTAAAATCCGAGGGCATTTATTCAGATGCGCCTACCACATTAACAATCCCAACCAACAAACTTCACTACTTCAGAGACAATAAACCAAACTAAAACATGTAGGACAAGAGTAAGAAATGGAAATTGTCTATTCGACATCAAGAGAATTAGAGGAAGAGGTAGTCTTTGAAGGTGACACGTTTTCACGCGGCGCTAAAGCCGCCAATTCTGTTCGTGTTCCAAAAACAAACAAAAAATTTGTAAATAAGGCTTACACACTCTTAGTAATGGAATAGTAGTGGCACCGGATTTGCTCTATGTGCTCTATTTGAAGTCACTCGCTGGTCAACCGTTTTTCTGATGTATTTCGTGAATTACGGTAGAATATGGCAACAAGATGGGGCCAACCAATGAGTTTCCGTAGAAACCTAGTGCAAGCCCCACCCACACAATCAGCTCTCAATGCAAATTCAGGCGTTTTTAGCAATTTTTTGCATTGCTACACCACTGGAGAATTTGCCACCACAACCTCTTTTCTCGTGCACAATAATCTAGGGTACCCTTCTCGGTGGTGTGCGATGTAGGACACGCAGTAGGACACTCTATTAACTTGACGCGAAACCCCTATAGTACGCACGCGACTCGTCCGCTGACTTTGCCTTCTTGCCGCGCCTCCTGGGGGTAGCCTATTCATCAAAGAAGTCATACCCAACCTACCCGTTAATGGAACGGCACCGGAAGTGTGCTTTTTTGGAAACGTTTCTTCATTGGGTCGAACACAGTGACAATATCCAAAACTTCAGGTTGCTCTCAAAAGTTTGGCCGGGGTCAGTAGCGAATCGCAAACCCGATTCGCTACTAGCGATTCGCTCGACTCACAAAGTCTGACACCGGCTTCCGCCGGAAGGAATTTTGAGACATTTCTTCATCTCAAAAAAAGATTTAAAAATTAGCTAAAGATTTTTGTACTAATGTCGCGAATTCTTCGGGTTCGAGGATTAATATACATCCGAGGGCATATCATATCAATTTTGCTTTGAACTTTCCAAATGTAAAGAAGTAATGCACGGAAAACCGATTCAGCAAACACTTTTGACAGCTGCTCTACCACTCATTCTTTTTCAAGTTCATGTGCTCAGGATTTGCTTTCTATCCTGGATAAAACTTTCCCTGAAGCCAAAACTTAAAAATCCCATATATTAAGATTCATTGACATATCATGGAGCTTTTCGTAGGCATAGAAGTAGGGTGAGCCAACTCCCATGCCATGTAAAACGAGCAGGTTGATGAGCAACCTCTTGCTCTGAAGGCAAACTGATTTTGCGCTGATTTTCAGAATTCAGCAGTATTTCAGAGTGTAGATGGAGTTGCTCTAAAGTTTACACTTGTTGGAAATTTGCCGAAAACTAGATCAAGCTCATGATAAAGCCAAGAGCAAAAGCTCTCACCTAATCTCAAAATAGTCAAACAGCCATGTCTCTGGGAACTTCGTTCTAATCACTACTGGTGCAGGTGCTGAAGAACTCTTCGCAGTCCCAACACTTACAGATTCATCCGACATCAGTGGTACAGCGTCAAACGCCACCCGATCGGCAATTCGATAATAAATCACTAAAATCTATGAGTCAACCATAAGTTACTGGCTTCGTCACACAGCAAGACACATTCATACACACATGACGAATCGTTATCCAGTGCATGATCACTCTCATTCCAGGGATGCACATTTGCTCGGAGTGGTTAGTTCTTAATCTCGGGGAACAAGACTGCTCATGTATTACATAGCTACTGTCGAACAGTACCAATGGACAGTGAAGATGTGTTAATCGTGGGACTTAAAGGCACATCCCACGACTGAATAAATGGCGACCACTGCGCCCGAAAACTGATGCAGATGTAGTGCTGTAGTCAAATGGTAATGAAAGAGGAGAAACAGAACTACTGGAAACTTTCAAAGCCAAATATGAAGGGCCGATCATCGCGCTGGCCCGCTCGGCTGATCAGCGTGCAATTAGATTTCAAGGACTTCTAATAGATCTTTCGCTCTCCTTCCTTGGATCTTCGAAAATACCACATCTAATTCCATTTTTAGACGCAATATTTCATCCCGAGGTGCCATAAGTTATGCCAAACTATGTGATAAAACCAGCTTAAACTACACGATTTCAGAATCCTTTCCTGGTTCATTTTGCTCCTCAAAATTATGAGCTAGAGGAGGTGCTACAACCGACAAGTTGTATTTGGAAATGGGCAAATGCGAAGTTCTGAACATCACGAACTTCTGAAAGGACTCTATTGACGCCCTCAAAGAGTCTGCAATCGGCAGTCGTGGTGTGAGGCTTTGAGAATATCATAAACGGAATAGTTCAGAAGTCTAATCAAAGGCGCTTCCAAAATCGAAGATATGGTAAGTTTATTATCGATTTCTCTATGGAATTCCCTAATTGCACTTGCCTTGCATTAAAATCGACGAAATCCATGATTCAGGAAATCTAAATCGAATTACAGGAGCAGAAACTCCTCCTAGTGGTGGCGCCTCGTCACGAGTGATTACGACACTCTCACCATCGACGGACTCGGCAACAAATACCGAATCTTCTAGCATAACTAAACACTGTTGTACAGCGATAAAAGGGAATTACCACAGGACAAAAGGCAAGGCAACACGAAAGCCGTTGAAATCTGCTTTGTTAGTTTGAACGAAACACTTGTGCCTAGTACAGACTGAAATTTTTACATAGATAAAATTCCATAGTATCGAGTTCTTCGCCCTTCCAAATGCATAATCCAAGCATCTACCCGTATCAATCTTGTCCAGTTCACGTAAGTATGTTTGGGACCTGGTGATAGGTGCCAGATATGGAACAGAAACGTCAAGTCTGTACACAGACCTTGACAAACGCTAACTTTCACATTGTCAGTCCTTCAAGTTCTTGAAAAGACCAAGTAGACATCAAAGGCAATACTACTTCGAAGAGAAACCGAATACACAGCGCAATGCAGGATGACGCCTTTGACAGAAGATTGATCTGTATTTGATTTTTTGACTACGAATACTATCTAGGAAAGGTTCATCTAATCTGCGACTTTTCAATGCGAAGATGAGATCTCTTCAAACAATCTAAGGTAGGATAGAATAATTCGCGAGTAATATTACAGGTGCGCTGTTGTGAAAAGTGAGCAACAGTGGTGCTAGTTTCTCACAATAAGTGCAGTCATGGCGCAAGTGAAATCAGGAAAGAGATTGGTTGACACACCCCTCCCTCCTTTCCAGGGGAGAGGTCCTTGTTCAAAGCAACGGTCTAGATCGAATTCAAAGAGCAAAAGGGGTTGATAATGCTATTGTGGATGTCGAATTGACTGCAAATGAAAGAAGAAGCAAGGAAAACCACCGCTGGAGCCCAAGTTTGTTTTGAACAAGGGCTCCCTCTGTTTCTCTTGAGATAGCTAAGGGGCGTACAGAACGAGTTGTGTAAACTTGCTTGTCAAGAACCTTTATTACTGAAGACTTGCGACAGATTCCCTTTGTTAGGAAGAAACATACAGCTAACAGCTATGTAGGTAACATACTGCTAGCATTAGTTTCTGAGATAAAAACGGCGCACTTGTGGTCTAAAAGCACTCAGAATTCCAGCGTAGGCGGAAGCATCAAATTGAACGGTGTAAAGTACCGAGTTCAAATAGGCGCTGTAGTACCAAAACGATCGCCCATGTCTACGCAACCAAACACGCGATCCGACGACTAGCAAGTGACCGAAGACAAGGAGTAGGTGGGAACAGGGCATTCGCACATGTCCGATTCCCTTCGGGCTTACCAAGGTGAGTTTTTTGTTCAGTGACACTTCTTACGTTTTTGACTATAGCTAACGCATCATTTCCACACCTTTAGCATCAAAAATATGGACACTGTTAGGAATGTTCAACTACATCGGTGGTTTGTTATGCATATTTTTTCATTTTTAATCAACTGGCGTCCTCAATTTCATTATCGGCCGTTGTTACCCCTCCAATTTGATCTGGGATTGTTGCCTTATTGAACCCATCTCATGCTCGCACATCGCTAAAGCAGTTTCTCTAAAATTAGTGAGACCGAGAGAGAGTTGAAAATTGAGGATGCCTACAATGATAGTTGATATGGCCATATGTCATCTGGAACCTTACCCAGTGTCGAACGAAGCAAAAATCCAACATTCAGGAAATTTTTTCCGGATTTTCAATGCCGATATCGGCGGTGATGAATCAGCAGTCCCAAATTTGAAGGAGGCGGCTCCAGCAACGGGGCCGAGGCGTATTCGATGGTATGCGATTCTAGGTACTGTAAAAAGTCATTTGAAGAATGAGTGAAAAATGTCATGCTAGTTGCTGTTATGGAAGGTTTAAAGAGTTGGTGAGCCACAGAAGAAAAACAGAAATGTTTCCATGAAGGTACATGCTAATGCATGAGCACAAAAAGTGGATAAGGTCACCATGCTTCGTTGCAAAGATACCGTAAGTAATCAGGTATTTGTATATTCACCAATATGTTGCAATCCGATTGACATTCGTTACCCAGTATCCTAGCTTTGCCACTGTAGCGCAAGGAAGAATATAAAGTCCAGAGCTCGATACAAATTCAAAAACGTGTAAAAAGTGGGACTCACTCGCGTACGAATGTGGCGGATTAATGAAATTCATGGCATGCCCGAGTTACTGCAATCGTTCTAAAGATATCAATTGCACTCTCCCTATTTTCCTTCTCCACATTTGTGAATTATGTTTTGCTAATGTGAGTGTGAATATTTTTAATTTCAGTATTGAGCCATACCGTTAAGGTTTCAGCAGTGATCACGATGGTAGGAGGGCGATGCGGTTTCAATGGCAACGTTGAACTTCTTCCTGAACTTGGTTGGGACCACCACCTGAGGCTTTTCCCCAATGACATTTAGTGACGACACCAAAACCGTAAGCTCTTCAGCCATCTGATCAATGCCTTCTACCTATGTGGTTTCTGTGCATTTTTTCTTCAAAAAGTGAGAATTTTAAATTCTAGTCTCAGCTCCGAAAATAAGTCACAGTCTTTATATTTAACCGAATTATCACTCAGAAATGAAAAAATTCATCACCAGAGCAACGTATGATGGAGTAACGTGACTCATAATGGGGCTTGCTGTCTAGGGTGGTGATGGAACACACATGGAACCATAATGGGCCAAATTAAAACCAAAGTGTGAAAGAGCTACGCAGTGCTGGTATTTTTAATAAAATGCCTCGAGTGGAAAACTGCATATTACGCACCCAATAATGAATGAAGTGAAGATCCAACTTTCAGGAAATTTTGAACGAATTTTGAATGTCGGTTTTGGCGGTGATGGTTGGCGCCATGGTTTAACAGGGTGAGGAAGCATGAGATAGCTCACTGCCGGCAGGACATCATCGCGAAGACTTAGTGGAACAATGGCTCGAGAGAAAGATACTGGATATAATCCTAAAATTTAATAATGCTGCAATCTTCATTCTTGTCTCATTCCACATCAAGCGTAATTGGTTAAAGGAAGAATTCACACTGGAAAGGCAACCCATTTCAAATTAAGTTAGCGATGGTGAGTGGTACACTAAAGAAGGAAAAACCATGCGAAACGGCCCAGAACCTGAGAAATGGGACCACTTCCTTGCCCGTTGATTTGAGCATTGGTGCGACTATCATCGCTGTGCCCTCTTCAACGCTACGCTCTCTCACCTATCTAATCACTCACCACGTATGGACCTGCGGCGAGTGATCAGATGATCGGTGGGCGTGCACTGACCGGCCGCGGCGGGATCAAACCTTCATAGGTCAACGAGGTCAACTCCTCCTGTGCAAATTGTGCTTCAGTTCGCACACTTAGGAGCTCCGCGGGTCCCTCAACCAGGTGAATTCTTCCTAATTCGATTTCCCCTCTGATCGTGAATTCGTCCTTTAATTGAACCAAGACAGACTGAGTGAGTTCAACAGCAAAAGTTCCGAGCCTTTCCACAATGCAAAACATAATATCGTTCAGAAGCATCACTCTGCGTTACAGAATACAAATAAAATATATAGATCAGCCGAGCACAGATAGGAGTGCTACATAATGTGAAAGTTAAGAGAGACGTTAGGAGAGACAGTTTGCAATGTTACAATTTTGTATAATGTCTAACTCAAAGAATTTGTGATATTGATTGCTGGAGATGCTGAGTTGTGAGGTATGTAAAACTCAGGTTTTCCTGGCATCATTTATTTTCCCCTACACTACCAAAGCCGCGCGAAGATAACAGTCCTGCTCTGGATTGGATCAAATTTCTCACGAGGGTCGTAGACACGATTGCCGCGCTTGATCACATCACGTCTCAGTCAGACCTTCTTTTGAAATATTGGTAGAGATGATGACATATCATCTAAGTCACGCGTTCTGCTCCTCACCTAGTTTCTTAGGAGTGCGCCAGCAACATCTGCACTGGCACGTATCGCACGCCAGAGTACTACAGTTCATTGCATTCTCCTCACTATAGGGACACGTAGCCGTTTATTCCTTTCACGCAGGGCTCTCATAAATAGGTCTGGCAATCCAGCTTGTGCTTGCCTGCGGTTAGTTTGACCTCCCGAGGGATATCGCCGGTACCGCTATGGTACAATTCTTGCTACAGAATCGCATGAAGTGTCCGGTCAATCCGATCCTATATCCAGAGAAATGGTGGCGATAGAAGTGGTCTTTGATCGTTGACAAAATCCAAAACTTCGAACACTTTCAGCTCCAACGAATACCAAGAACTTTAAGCGTCGTACACAGCAAAATGCAAATTGCAGAGTCATAGGGGAGCCGGATATTGACCAATTTTACATTGTAAATTTTATAGCGATCTGGTGCTTTTAATGCTCCCTATATTGCTCGATTTCCGTGGATTGCTCTGAAGTTAAACGTAGAGCCTTCGGAGATGCTCGCTGCTTTGAGCCTGAATGAGATATCGGGACTCAATTCGATTCTCATGAGCAACGTCTTCGTCAGCTACAGACCGATCTATCGAAACACGTTGCCAAAATCATTGCGTTCGCTCTACTTGCTCGATCGGTATTATGAGCGCTATGTCGTCAGTAGGTCAAAGGAAGTGTGGTTGACACTTGTTGACCCCATTCCTGCTGACCTATGACACTATCGATGGAGGTGCTGAAAGTTTGGGAGAGATGGTATAGTTATGTCGAATTCCTCTCTCCGCATCAACGATGATCTCCTTGGTGAGTTCCAGTTCTGAAGCTGTGAAGAGAGAAACGGAAAGTCCTCCTGTACTGTAATAAGTAGGAAGAATCTTCTTTCCAAGAGTTCATTTACCTTTTCTGTCCAGGAAAGAAAATCATTCCTCATATGAATGAACGCGAGAGTAGCAACGAAATTTTGTACATTTCTGATAGTTCGCCTTCGAAGCTGCGTAGCAGTTGAAAATGTAAAACAATGTTCGTAATTTAGCCAGCCGGCATGACTGACAGTTAGAAGTTGTAGCAATAGGGCGGTTAGACAATTGCCAGTGTCGTCTATCGCTTCTTATACAGCAACATACCCTGATACATTCTACGAGATGGGGAGGCCTTCGTAGGCCATTACATGACTTTACCGCGGCACGACCGTAGCGGTGCCAGGATCATAACTAATGACACATGAGGTTGATAGATCTAGCTATCTTCAATTTCTGACCCACACCCCATTCTGAACGTGCCAGAGGTCTGACAACAACGGTAGATTCTCCAGAGCATAACTCCTGGATAATTGGCAGACAACGATGCCTTTGGAAATGTCCTGAAGTGCTACGCGAACTCTAATCCATAACTTAGTGATGCCGTCGATTTATATAATTACGTGATAAATAGTTGCTGGTTGAGTTGATGGGGAGAAGGACATTATGACTGATTTGTGTGAAAAGAGCAACTATTGCGATCGGTTTCGGAGAAATGTGTCGAAATCAAAATTTGCTGATGGAGATCAACTAGTAGTGATCCTGTTAATAATAAGGTAACATTGGAGGATGCTGAAGGACGAAATTCTAACAATGACAGACTTTGAAAACGCCATTGTAGATTTTAAGTGTTTTTTTTTCAGAAAATGTTGGCTGCTGAGTTCGAAGGTGGTGAAGTTTTTGCAGTGGGGAGGAAATGGTGGCCTTTTCGTTATCACAAGAAATCGTAGTAGTACGTACCCGATTTCAAATGAAGCCATGATCCAAGTTTCAGGAAACTTCGTACGAATTTCAAGCGTTCGTGCTGAAGGTGGAGGAGGCCGTCGCGGTGGTAAAATAGGGTGAGAAGCGGCGCGAAATCCCATCGGCGCCACTGCGAACATAACACCACGGAGAGCTTGGGGAACCATGCCCCGAGCGCGAGGTCGCATAAAGAAAATTTCTAAACAACTTCATACATTGCAGCTGTAGTCTAAATCTGATTTTCTGATCACAATGAATTAATGTGGAAAACAAGCGAAGGCAAGAAGCACTGTGTACTTCTAGATGGGTCAAGCCACAGCTCTGTCACGCTGAACATAAAAAAGTTCCGCCCCGATACCATGAAGCGTCACTCATATCATGCACTGTTAGCTGTAAATGGGAAGTATGAAAGAGGCGGCCAGAGTTGGACCACACTAAAGAGAAAGAATGATAAAATCATTTCGATACAGTGTGGTGCCTTCTTCAAATGGAAGGAACAGATCTGAGCGATATTTGTTCACTCGAGAAACTCCTAAATTCAATAGATGGGAGAGAGATAAGAAAGAATTTTTGAATCCGTATGCAGAATGAAAAAGCGTAGAGAGGAGGAAGCAGGAGCTTAAGGGACTACTGTCAAAGAGGGAATAAATTCTGGTGCTGTAAAGAACGAAATTATTGCACACTAAATTTTCACATCATGTGTTTCTTCAGAATTGTACGAATTCACGAGTACGCAGTGATATAGAAAGTTCTTGGTACTACTCTAGTATAACTGTCCCAAGAGCTCTAAAATGTCGTTGAAACCGTATTTATGATGGTCTGTTCTGCCATAATAACGGAGATGACACTCCTTTTGGCGCTAGCGCCATGTAATTTCTCGGGAGTTTTTACCAAATTCGTTGCGTTGAAAACTTGTGCATGAGGATTCTAGGTGTATGATCACAAATGCAACATTCACTTTTGCCTCAAGGCCAAATATGATAACATAACCTGATCATTACAAGAATAGCCCTCATAGGAAAAGTTTCGAAAAATGTAATGAAAAGACATTGGAGAATTTCATGAGAGTTTGGGATAGTTATAGTGGTTTTACGGCAATCCTTCGCGCTCAGTTTGGTAGAAATGTTGACAGCAACCACAAGGGAATGAAATTCACCGTAGACTCATGCCGACAATTCTTTTCCTCTCATGTCAGATAGTGTTAATTGCACATGCAAAAACTAAGGCAAATGTGTTCGGGAGCCATGGAGCTGTAGTTCGAGCCGCCGAAAGTAATACTAATTTTTCAGGGTGAGGATGCCTCGGTATGAGCGAACGAACTTCTCGTTGCGAAAAGTAAACTGGGTGACTGATTTTGCATAAAATTTACACGGGTTTTGTACAGATAACCCAACAGCAAAGTAATTGAGGAAATAGCCTACGCACTCAGTATCAAATGAGGTGAAAATCCATGTCTCTGGAAAGTTGGTCCGAATCGTGATCTCTGGATTCAGCCCCGTATCTGAGAACGCTGCAACCGCCATCGCTTGAGGCATCAGCATGTCCCCATCGAAGGCACCTCCACCGAATCCGCCACCGAAGGCAAAGACTGGATTGCTTCGGATAAGGATTCACAAGAAAATGTATGTCATCAAGCAACGAATTGCACGCATCCGGATAGCAAATTAACACAACGAACCAAATAACTAATTGAACCAATTCATTCACTATCTATCTGCCCTAAAAGACAATCAAACAAAGATATGAATAAGGCAAAGCAAGTTGTGATGGTATTGGTGTAGGAGAAGAACAAAAATTGTGGTGAATCTGATCTCTTTTGAAGAGTCACCCGCCATCAGTTAAGTGGCGTTGTTGCGCTCAAAAATGAACATGGGAATGAGAAGGGCGTAAAGACTGAGACGAAGAACCTTCCTTTCCTGGTATGAAAGACTATACCAAGACACTGCGCGCCGAGGAGAAAGCGATGGAAGGAAGGACAGCGAACGAGACCTCGCAAACACGCCCCACGCATGGCCTGGGTTGCAACTACTCGCAGCCACGTTTACATAACCCTAGGGCTCTCATCGTGTACTTTCGAGTGACACTAACACTACCAGTGTAGATCGAACTACACGATTCACGGAAGGTTTGTTCCAGGAAGTTGATAGCGAAAAGCAGTTTCAGAAGATAGTTCAATAGAGAGTTTTGCTGCAGTTGAGAATCTAGAGAGTTCTAATGCATGGAACTATCTAACAAGAATGTCATCCAAAAAAAGATTACAAAGTGAGAATGAGAGCTAGCTTCTTCGAATTTCTTGCTCAGTCTTATGAATTCCACAAAAGCAACATCAACATAGCTAGCTCATTTTGAAAAAAAAATCATCGGAAATAAACGTTATGAACAGCGCTGTGACAGACTGAAGTAGATTTCAATGGTTCGCAATGTGAGGCAATTTGGCAAGGCACTAACACGACAACGTCACCCCTATCATTGGAAAAAAGAATGCTTACGAACACATTGTTGAGCATTTTGAAGACCCAGGTTTCAGGGAATCTTGAGCGAATCACATGCCCACTATCAAGGCTTCCTTCCGCTGTTTCCTCGACAAAGTCCGATTTGACCGATGCGAATCCACCACCACGAGAACCACCAAATGACCGAATCCATGGATATGCTGGAGTGTGATATCACTCAGTAACACTTACGTTGAAGCAATTTAGCCATTTCAGTGTCTAGAAGTGAGGTCAGCAGCACATACTATACTACCTCAAGCATGTCTAGGCCATAAACTAGGACTGCAAGCTGTGTCTTTGACAGAGAGCACATCTTTCTACACTAAGTGGTGACATGACAATTACAAGGCGCATCGTTTTGCTTCTGCGGCACATACCTTTCACGTGCACTTATTCCATACACTGAAGGGCATACCCTGGGACTAGCCTCACAAGTAGTAGTCAGGCCGCTAATGAAAATATCAGGTCCGTGTTTACAGTTCCTGTGCCACCTCTGTCCCGGAAAATGCGCGTCCAAGGCGCTAATC
This sequence comes from Ostertagia ostertagi, assembly GCA_036418205.1. Classification (NCBI taxonomy): domain Eukaryota; kingdom Metazoa; phylum Nematoda; class Chromadorea; order Rhabditida; family Trichostrongylidae; genus Ostertagia; species Ostertagia ostertagi. The sequence continues at coordinate 38,656 of MU889979.1, forward strand.
ATGATGGATTGCAACCACCGATCCTTACGCTCACCATAGTTCTTGTAACCATCAGCGATGACAGCTGCGACTACGCGCAAAGCGGATCGCGAGCTAGTGACTAATAGCACCTTAACACGTTGACGACAGTGCGAGTTCAGGTGTGGCCAAGTGAGACCGACGCAATTACGAAACCGCATTTGTCATGATATACATATCCCGCCCACGATCCAACAAGGTCCGTTTTTGGAAGCTCGAACGTTGTATTTCGGGGGTGCCACTTATGATATCTAAGCAAAGTGGCAATATCTAATCGAAGTGGAGTTGCGGAAGGGAGGCAATATAGGGTTGACCCATAATTTCTGGCCAAATTTCAACACTTTGATTTCTTCAAGTTTTATCCTTCCTTGAAAACAACTGATCAGAAAAGTAACTACCATCATGATCACTGATAAGCATCCCTTTGCTAGGGAACGAATGGACGCAATCCTCCCAGAATGAATGGAGCTGTGGAATGAAAAGTTCGGAGAGGTCGTTTTTGGGGTGGTTGCATTTACTGATTCTTTTCTCCAAGCTGATGCTTCAGGGTGTTGGGGAGGTGATAGTACGCAATGTCAGGGCTATACGACAGATGTGGTGTCGCGGTCCAGCCAGTTTCCCTCGAAACGTGGCGAGTTATCTTTGCAATGTGATTTCGGGCGGTCCTCCGGATAAAGGAGATTTTAAGACTTTTCCAACCGTTCTCCCGCACTGCTGTAGCCAACTTCGGGAGCTATCCCATGGTCACCTTCGCAATGCTTGTCTGCATAGAGTGAAATGGTTCCTAAAATAGGATACCCAACGAATCCAACGAACTGGGGGTAATACCCTCTGATGAGAGAGCTCATGCTTTGGTCGAGAGGTGAGTCTAGGCTGCGAGGGAGCCACAAGGGGCGACGTGTTTTATTATCGCGGTGGACTCAAGACTCATCTGCACTAGTGACCAACTAGGAAATGTCGTGTCTATATGGTCAAAGAATGAAACTTCTGCAGATGGTCAGGCGTGCCTCTGGGTCATGGTCAGTCGATGTCTGCTGCTTTCATCAAGTCTCCGTTCTGCTACAGCCCCTTTCGTTCAGGTACCGACTCATGGAGCGTAGGCTGCGTCCAGGTGTTTGCTATGGTTTCCTGCTAACAGCGTCAGAATGCACTCCGTATTCGTTGCGCAAGGGGTCCTCATCCAAAGTGACTGGATGTCCATGATGAGGTCGAACTTTGCAGCTTCTAGCTCTTATTTGCCGATGCTACTGAGCCGATAGCTCTGTGCTCTATCAGTAGCAAAGACTGGGGCGATCATGGCGCTCTTGTCTACCGCTCTCATAGCAAGGTTCCTCTTAAAACTGTCGTAAGGCATAATAGTTGGGTTTGCTCCTTGATCTGTTTTGATTCTTACTTGATTATCCCGTTGCGCATTTGAGCTTCTGAAACGTCTTAGCTGAAGATCCTGATGTGTTCTTCAACATATGCAGATTTCGACACGAAGTTATTTTGACATATTGAAAATTGAATTTGAACCAAAGTTGGCCAGAAACGGGTCAACCCCGTGTCTTATCAATATTCAGAGCAGAGGCTCTTAGTGCACGATGAGACATGGATACCAACCCAGAATTCCGCACAAAATCGGGGACCTGAAAGGCCCTCTCGCCAAGGGCATGCATGGCAATCGCAAGAAGGGTTGGCGAAAGTGAAGGGTCAATAAGGTAACAGCCGTTCTCGCCATAGGACAACGATAACAAGGTGACGAACTGGTCGTTTGCCGCTTACTCAGTGAAAGATATGACAAGGTATGAGTGCCTTCCCGCCACCGTACTTTGATTAGGTAGGAGTGTCCTCCGCTACTCCACTTCGATTAGATAGGGTATCTCCCCCAAACTACATTTTCACTGCTCGAACGTATAAACAACTGTAGAAAGCGCTGACTAAGTACATTAGCTTACATGAGAAAAGCACAAACAGAGTCCTCCAGTAGGAGTTTCGATTGAGTAAACGCCTTTAGGGTTACAAAATGGATGAAATTGAAAACCTTGCTGAAGAGTGGCTGTATACGTTTTTCTACTACAAAGGATGGAAGTTCTCAAAACTTGGCAAACTTATCGTCCTCAACGTCTTGGCCAAATATCCTAATGTCATTCACAATTTTACTTCTTTCCTAAGAGTTGATATGAGTTTGAGCTGAATTGGAAAGTTCACGACTCTTGGAAAGACCTTTGTTAAACTGAAGCATAGAACAATCCCATGGACTACAACGTTTATAGCTATATGTATCAATATCCGATCTATAAAAAGAAACAAAGAATTTCGAAAGAAGGCGTGCATCTGCGAAAAAAATGATGGACGAATAACGGGTGACACATCCCCCGCACGGTCTGACTTGGCCTGCAAAGGGGAGATATATACCCCGCGCTGCCGTCAGAGTGTTGAAACAATATGTATGGGTGAAAGATTGCAATTGATGTGGATATGTTGAAGAAAAACTCTCTCGAACGCGTACCCTTCCCTGTCCAAAACGGAGTGCTGCTCAAATGGATAATGGGAGTAATGTTTTTTTTTGAATTTTTCTTCCCATCGCTCCTCACCCCCAACTTACTAAAAACGAATGCTCTCACGCACTCGTTTTTTATGGGGTTGGCCTTTGAAATTCATGTAAAGTTTAAGGAAGATCTCGCGACTGAGTACGTATCAATTACTGCGTCGTAACAGGATGTATTTTGGTGAGCAGTACGGCAGTGTATTCTGGTAAGCAGTACGGTAGCTGAAAAAGTAAAAATTCTGCGAAGAGTTTCTCAAATCACATTCCTCACCAACTCCATATCTATGGGACTGCACTCTGCCCCGATCGGTGTTTCATTAGTCACCACTCCTCTTGGTATTATGAAAAACGATGGAATAAGTAAAAAGTCTCAAGACATCCAATCAAATTCTCACAGAGGCAGGGACAGACGTCACCCACATGCTCGCAGTGCAGTATGGCAGTGACACTTAGTGTTTTCGGCAATGTTTTTGATTTTTTTTATTACTGGAGGAATAATGCCGGTAATAATTCTTTATTCGCAGGCAATATCCAACACCGCCTCTGTCGTAAGATTTGCCGTCAAGCTCACACAACAGTAATTGACGTTTTAAATTTTTTCTGGAAAAAACTGCAGCGATGACAGTGTGTAGCAGATGGAGAGAGTCCGTAAGGTATATAGCACTAATGACGATGCCGAGAAATTTAATTAATAAGTTTTCTGCCAAGGTGTGTTTAGCTGTTTCCTGCGGCAGTCTACTCAGCAATGTCTCCGACAGGGTTCAATTTAGGATGTAAGGTGGTAGAAATCACGATGAACATGGTTGTTTATCATATATACGAGATGCTGGCACTGAAATTCTTCCCTTTCTGTTTTTTTCAATTTGTGGTTTGTTTTCCTACCCGTCATTATATTTTTTCTTTGACTCATTTTTCACAGTGTGTCACTGATGTCTTGCCCTCCTAGTTAAAGACACTGTAAACAAAAGCGGAAGAAAAAGAATAATGTGGTAAACAAAAGAAACCGCGAAAAAACAATGATACAGTGGGAATTATAATTTTGGCAGAAACTCAAGTTCATGTAATCCAAGTTTTTCGTGACCACTATCGGCAATCCTCCTAACTATAAAGTAAAGCCTGACGCCGTCTGACAACTGAAGAAAAGAGACGACTGAAAGTTCACTCAACCGATTCATTTAATTTTCAATTTATTGATTGACATTTGATTTAAATTTTGAATAGAAGTATTTTGACTCTTGGGCTATGCTTTTGTGCTACGCAATCCTCTATTTCATTAATAGCGTAGTCCCACCACTCCGTGGTGATACGTGGAGATGTGGCATCAATTCTGAGGGATTTGCAGTCACCATTGGCTATTCTCTTGCCATTAATTGTATTCCGAGATGGCAGAACATAGCTACATCATGCAGCGGTATAGTCTCCATCTGTATAATATTGTGTCCGGGTTTCGAGTTTGGAAGAGGCGCAAACCGTGTGGCGAAGCTGCTCGTCTCAAACCTGGTCATCTCCTTTTTTCCTTAGCACTACTATTTATTTCTTATTACGTGAGTTACGTGTATGTGACAGCCGTCGTAACAACTAGCTCCAAGTAGATTACTAAATACCAGCCCTAATCATGTGCAGTGGACAATGTTTAGTCTCATCTAAAGGAGCGCCAGATCTGGCAAAGGGTCCTAGCTTAATCAAGTCTCTTTGCGCTTATATTTCACTAAATGCAATGTTCATGAATCTATTGTCTAATCAGTAGCTAGGTCACTAAATATAGTCTCTCTGTATTAGGAGTTAAATTTACGGTTCATCTCAAGGATCAGCTAGACCATGACGAACCCTAACCCCAGGGCAAGAAAGAGTGAAAAAGTCTGTGTCAATTAATCATTCTTTTTGCGCACTACCAAAATGCGTCTAAGCTAAAGAAAGGGTTACGGAGATAATCAGTGTATAATTTTTTTCTTCGCACACAAGTCCGGTACCAATTATGCGACCGTACAGGAAGGGATTTCTCGATCCGGACGGCGTACTATTCTTAATTTATTCCCTGTGGTTGTGCGCGTGGTGAGCTAGCCACATGCGCTTACCTCACTTTCGCGCCAACTCCAAGACAAATAATTTCAAAAATTATCAGACCTCTCCGTCACCGAAGTGTCTTGTTTCTCATCAAACTTGACGCTGACTAAATGAAGTTTCTTCCGCAGGAAGGATTTCTTCATCAACTTATCATCGAACACCGCTCAGAGAGAACGAGTTTAGAGGGGGGGGGGTGCTTGGTGCGGAGGTCGTTCAGGAAATAACACTCCATTCCGAAATTCCGTCCCCAGCTCACCCAGACTGTTCTATTCGAAGCAAATACTTCAGCGATTCTGAATAAACGTCGAATGTGTAACGCATTCTACAAAGGGTCGTTAACACCGATTTTTTTACCCCCGCCCTTCATCCTTTTCCATAGTATTCCACTTGCTATTGTTATAAGCTACAGTTTACACTCACTCTGCGTCAAATGATACCCAAATCCACGTTTCCGGAAACTCCGATCGTATTTGTATTTCTGCCGTCACCGGAGCACTCGGTGAAGGCGGCGGCGGTGGTGGTCCTGCCATTGGTGGTAGAGGCGGTCCAGCTAAGTCCATCACAGCGAAATTACCCTCGAACATGCCGCCACCGCCTCCGAACCCGAAATCCCACCAGAAAACTAGAGAACAACATCATTTCAACTGCAAATGATTCCATTTTGAAGCAAACAAGGTCGAGCTGTAGCCTTGCCTCAACTGAACAGAACTGATGTGGAAAGAGATTCCTGGGTTATAAACTCATACATGCGCCTGTATTCTTAACACTATTCCGGAGAATAGGACTGTATACTTACTTCAAATTTACCCACTGCAAGATTTCTGAGAATTCTTTGTGTTCAGAGTGGAACCTTCCGTCTAATAACTCACTCTGGAACGTCGATCCATACCCATCTTTCCGGAAACTGCGTTCGAAGTGCGATAGGTGAGAGTATTCCCGTCGTTGGAAATGCAAGAGGGGCGAAAGTGGTTGAGTATGAAGCAGTCGTGGGTATGAATGAATGGGACTTGCCCGATTTGTAGAATATCACTAAACCGTTAGTGTTATATGCTTAAGTTACCAAAGGCTCTGCGCCACTGTTGAAAGTGAGGCAGGAAGAAGAAAAAATAAGAAACATTGCCCAGCCTTCCCGATAAGACAAGCGTTAAGAAGCAAAAAAGTGCTTCTTGCCGAGCGCATAGATCTTGAGAAAGGATCAAGCCATAATAAAATGATCGATTCGTGAGAAACACCGGATTTCGCAACAACCTTGCACAACATCAAAACTCATTCGTACATCAATTGTAGATTTGGAGACGTAAAGTGAAGAGGGAGGGGTGACTCTTCTCATTCCCACAAGGACCACAATGAAGGCTTACCACCTTTCTTGATATTAAGAGCTTATGTGGGAACCTGTACGCATGTGATGGATCGTTGCCTCAGCAAAGAAGCATAGAAGTATATCATTGGGCACTAGATTTCCAATAAACAAAAAGCAAAAAAATTATGCGTTCCAAGTATGGCCATTTTTTGCAGTAGGATGGTCCGAGTGACAAACACTTTGAGGCCCGTATCAGTCTTTGCGAATCCTTGGATTCGCTAGCGAATAGTGATATACGAGTGTTACACATCAGCGGTTTGAACGATGTACCAGCAACTGGACAGCGATTGAAAGTGGCGGGAGTCTCTGTCGCTCTCTCTCTTGCCCTCCCGAGCCCGAGAAAGTGGAGAGTTTACGTGCAAATGAGACGGGCTTCCGCCCTTTTTGAAAACCTGTAGTTGCTGGTACTTGTGAACCGCTAGTATATCGTCGGAACTGCTGGTGGTGGCTCAACCGTTGCTACGTAATTCGAACCTATGGCGAGTCGTTCAAATGGTTGGTGCAACGCTCGTATCCCGCAACTCGCTAGCGAATCCACGGATTCGCAAAATCTGACACCGGCTCAAAAAACACTACCGCTGCAACTCAAACCAAATAACACCAGATCCTTCCAGCTCCAGATAGCTCGTTCTCCCTACGAATTTTCAGCTCATGCTCATGGTACTTCAAGCACACAGAATCTCCGACTACAAAGGCACACGTAAGATGAACCACAAAGCACCTCTCAACGGCTGCATTGAATTTGGGTTTGCCTTTCTTACAGAAGAATTCCTTGTCCATTCACTTCCCTTTTCACAAAAGTGCACATATGCCGCAAGATAAAATGGCCTTACTTGCTAAAGTGATCAAGCCACAACCATGTTTCGGGAAAATTGCGACGAATCATCAACTGTGGCGACGGAGCAACCGCGCCACCAGTTGCAAAGGCAACTGGTGCTGGAGCCATTACGGGCGTGAAAAATACTCGCGCTGGAAAACTCATTAGGTAGGACTTTCATGTATGCTCGATAACAGAGACGTGGACATCAACATAGGAAGGGATGTGCATTGATTTCAAGTTGACAGTACGTCCGAAGAAGACGGCCTCTGCCTAAACGGCGACAGACAAAGCGTACCGTAACCAGGCGGACGCCCAAAACGCTGAACCGTGAACAATGAGTGCAAAGTGAGCCTGCGTTCGCTGGACCTATGCGTTAATCAAAACCAAGAATTAAACTTTGTACTGTTCAGAGCCCCAACCAAAACAACCCAACTGTGATTAGGAACAGAAAAAAATTAATTTAAAGTCTAGATCGATTCGCAGTCATTCCATGTAAAAATGTTATTTTGAGGAAGCGTAATTGGGAAAAAATAAATATGTGATTGGTTGACACTTTCACATCAACACGAAAGAAGAGGCTGTTAGCGCAGGGACTGTACGTTTATAGTTATTCAGCGCTTCAGCATGAAACAGAGATCCTGGAATCCGGTAAAAAGAGTAAATTAATGCAACAATATAGCGCACGTCGTACATGGGTTCTACCTTGCCGTAGTGAACGAGCTTGAGGCGCGATTGGATACGCCAGGATAGGGTGGCGCAAAACCTTATACCGATTTCCGCGACTAAAGTACCCAAAGTGCCCAAACCCTTGGTGGGACGGAGCTCTGCTTGAGCAACGGGAACGCCCCGGTAAGGCTATCCCGTGAAGCAAAATACCACGACTACTTCTTACTGCGAACAAAGTGGAGTTCGCAGTGCATCCTGATGCAAGTGTTGAGACCCTTCTTTCTACAGAGCGATCAGGCTGCTTATGTGATTATATATGTATCGCTTACAGTCAATTACTTTTCGAGATGAAAATCGAGTGTATGGCTATTTCAAGATGCGTCTCTTCCGAGCTTTTGAAGTATTTTAAGAGCCGAGTTAAAAGTTTCTTCAGTCTTGGGTGAAGCTATATTTGAAATCAAGTTCTAATGAAGAAAAACACGCGAAGTCGCGCTTTCCGCTCGATTTTTTGAAACTTCACGACGATTACCGACATTGCACCCAAGGTGAACTCGGTCGAGGATTCCTAAGAGGTTCGTCAAGGATTTTTGCGTGATCAGTTGCGCTCCCCGCGTAGACATTCGCACTCGCCGAGCTCTAGCCGTCTGTGCTCTCCGCGCGGACGTTTTCTCTCGGCACTACCTCACACAGTAGAGGGCCATGGTCAAGGATTTCCTCGACCGTTATCCACTGTGGTCATTACAAAGAATCTCTCAACGGCGAAAAATGGGCCAAAAGGAGAATAGGATAAATGGTTGATTGACTGGGATGCTCTTTAAGTTCCTCCAACCTAAGAGATAAGAAGTAATTTGATAACGAACTCGACGTCGCATTCATTCCAAATCCATGTTTCCGGGAACGCCGTACGTACGATGATCGAGCTCGCTGGTGGATTGAGTTCAGCGAGATGGTCAATGACGACAGCTGCTTTCGACATCTGGGCCATTTGTAGGAACACTATGAACATTCAGTGTAAGACAGGGTTCATGGGGTACTGAAGGCAGTGCTGGCGCGATTTGGCGATAGGTGGGAAGTGTGATGTAGGGGGAGAAAACAGCGGTGTTCGGTGATGAGCATGCTGGGTGTAGGGAGTAGGCGATAATGGGTGAGCTGGAGAGCTGCACATTCTACATACCGTACTGATTCTTATCCAGCGCTGTGTGCCTGCAGAGAAGCTTCTTTCAATCCACCGATTTAAGCGTGCCACGAGGAAATGGTGTAAAAAGCTATAGAAAATCAGAGTATTTACCTAAGTTAAGCGAGGGAAGGCCCAAGCGAATTTGGTTTTTCAAAGATTCAAGTAGTAAGCCGGGAGTATCAATTTTTTGAGAGGAACAATGCCAGAGAAAGAGATTTAGAGGTACTAGCTGTCCCATGGACATCGAGGCTTTTACATGAGTGTGTGTATGTGAGTGACTCAACTCAGAAGTGTTAGGTGCACAAGCCAGGCAAAGCAGCAAATTCGGACGGTAGTTTCACGCTCACAACATAAAATAATCGTTAACGTAGTGATTAAGTCAGTATTAGTAACAGATCTTTGTACCGGAAAATCGATACGACATGCAAACAACCGTGGAACGTTCAGTAGCTCTCAATGCTTTAAAGGATACATCCCGTGGAGTAGCGCGCCACCTTATTCTTGGAAGTGGTGCATGAGTCTTGTAGCGCAGTGAAAAGCTGAGGATAACTGGACGAGTTGTCGCGCCGGTGGGACGCAGAAGTTGATGGCACTGATCGCTTCACCTCAGCCGGGTGATGAGTCCTCAAAACTCTGCGTCTCTATTGGTCAGTGAGTCGAGAATAATGGGATGCGTCCAAGGATGCAAACTTGAGAGTTTGAGAGTGTTTTGGGGACTCGTCCCCGGGCTTGCTGCTTCTGGCCCCGCTCGCTTCAGCCTTTAGCCGCGCGGCAATGCTCATGCACTACACCCCATCTTTTAGCCACAGCTAAGCGCGGATTATCACAAATGTCGGAATTCTCTTTGGGGTTGATCCACCTTTGCGCTTTATCCGCTGTTAGGCCGATGTCAGACTTTGCGAATCGAGGGATTCGCTGGCGTCCGCGGTCGCACTGCGGTACCAGCCAAACAGGCGATTCGCGGTACGCAAACGCTAGCGAATCGCTGGATTCGCAAAGTCTGATATCGACCTTAGCGGTACAGCTTCTATCGAGAGCTCGATCGTTCCACTGTTGTTATCTGACCGACCAGAACTCCTTATTCAGGATCCTGGCAGACCAGATTATACCGTAATATCAACGCACTTGGCGGATCTGGCTGTCGGTATAGATATGCGTCTGTCAGAACAATCAAGCCGGCATTCTGAAAACACCAGTCTCATGGTGGGGCTGATCGACTAAGTAAGTACTCAGTCCGCAATATTTGAGATGGAAAGCAATAGAAAATTCAAATCATAGAGAATCCTGAACAAACTCACTTCAAAAATACTGGCTGCATCTTTTCCACCAACACCCCACCATGGATTCCATATGGACCGCTTAAATTATTGCTTATTGAAACTGCTATAGAAAACTGAGGGCATTTTCCATGAGAACAACATTGGGGGGATCAAACAGGTGCTCGTGACCATTCAATGAAGAGTGAGCTTGGAACAACTGTCGAAAACTCCGTGAATAGACCCCTTTTCGCTCTTCAAAAGAGACATGAGATAGCGTACCTTTCTCCTCCTCTTGTCGATCGCTCCTTCCCATGGACGAAATCCGCCACCACCCTGATAACCAGTAGTATCGTATTCCTCGATATCCGACTCAATCTGTAACAAATATATGATATTAAAAGCTCTGTACCGACTAGAAAAGTCTTTCACATACCAACTGCGGTGTAATGTCATTTCCAGACTTTTGAAGAAGTACAGATTGGTCGAGCACGAGAAGCCCAACATACGATTCAGGGTCGGCCGAAACTTTGAATGACACTGATTCACCGGGTTCGACGGACGACTTGTCGATGGTGAGTGTAACCTGTAAAATTATGAGAACTGTCCATGCACACCATTCAAGGGCATAATATAAAAATACACAGATCAGCAGATTAGCAGTAGAAACTAGCACCCAAGAGAGAGTACTATGCAAAAACCGCAGAGGAACGCGGACGCACCGATAAATGAGTTGAAGCACAGCCGCTGCTATAGCAATCCCCGCAGGACAACTCATCCTTTGGACATTTGCGCGGTGCGGTGGTGTCTATCAGTGATTGAATAGTGGCCATAAAAGATCCATCCTTGGCTTGGCCGCTCATTTTCTATCAATCCGCAGCATACTGACGTCTGGGCCTCTCCGCGTAGACATGCTCCTTGTACTATCTCTCCCTTTCGCAGTCGGTCTTTAGTCGCTCCGTCGTACCAACAGTTAACCTCGTAAAAGTTCAGCATTCCTTTTTATCTGATGAAGAGGCGATGGAGTGCTGGAACAAAATTGGGCGTCGAGCGAGACACACGATTGAAGCGAGGAGAGAAACCGAACGACCGCGCTGCACGTAAAGCGTACCACACTGTCTCTCTTTTTGTCCAACTCGCTTAAGTCGTAAAAGTTCAGAATGAGAATCAACTCTTCAGTGAAAGAAGTCCCTGTTCGTTAGATAGAGTACTAAGGTTATCGTAAACTTGCTACAGTGTATGCGCGCATCTTTACCTTCAAATCCGGTTCACAAATACACGAGGCCTGAGGGATTTAAATCACCTCCCGCTCACAAATTACAGTATCATCGCTCACATATTCAGAAAAAACTTTAAACATTATCCATGTCCTGATGTCTTCGTGCTGTTTGCTTTTCTACTCGAACGTTCGTTTCCCTCTCAGGCGCTCACATCACCTCTTATTCGCTCTCTGCCAATCCACTTCTGAGCAAGAGGTTCCCTTCTTCTTTTCGGAGCTTTGATGATTACATTTCCTTCTTCATTCTCTACTTGCGTACACCCGCTTCTCTATTCAAATTACGTGCAGTTACGAAATGAATTTAAACCGGGGCCTACGCCTTTGAAGTCGCAAAAAAAACACTTCTGAGTTCGATCTGCTAAATTATTCAACTGACTGTAAAATCACTCAAATGAACTAATTAACAGAAACTGTTGACCACCAAGACCAGCTTGCGTCGTTGCAGCCGGCCCGTCTTTTTTAAGGGTCGAGCAACATCACGCAAAAAAAGCGATGCTCTGCAGTACACTCACATTTATTATCGAAAGACCAGCAACTTTGAAATCAGTCGCGTCCACCAATCTATTGATTCCAGAGCGAACAGCGTATGCTATCAGTCTTTGAATTTCGGAGCCATCTGAAATAGCGAATAGTCCTCCGAGAAGAATCATCAATGCCAGTATATAAGGTATCAACAATCCGAACCCATTCCTTAACCACCAACAAAAAACTCCGTTGAAGATCACTTCGAGAGCCACCCAGAGAACGAATAAGCATTAGCCCTATTTCGTGCTTGAAGGAAACTCGGGTGTGTGTCGAGTTTACTGGATTTCTCTTTAGATTTCTGCACCAAACCGCTCCTGGTGACATCACCTAGAATTCAAATTATGTATTTTTTTCGCGTTCGATTTTTCCAATAGGGCAGATCAAGGTGGACTAAGCGTATCATTAACCTGTAGGTTGAGCACTTCTGGTTATCGGTCGCTTGCCTTTTATTTAACCTGAGAACGACAGCGTTTTGCTCATACGTCTAACTGTTTTTTTTTTTTTTTTTTTTATCGCGTTTCATTGTCGGGCGTCTTATATTGAATGGAAAGAGTTTTCGACACGTGATTTGCCTGGCCTCTTTCACATAAAGGCTTGACTATAATGAGCTTGCGATTTTGAGTTTATTGGTCCTTGTTCACTTGGTGCGATCGTAGGACAATTGCAGCCCGAATAATCTGACTGAATTTGCTGAATTGTCGTTAACACGAAGATCAATTGAGACTCATGAATTTTATTTATTTCGAATTTTCCGCTCAAAAGAATGTTACAGAAGTATTTCAATAAGCTTCAAATGTTAAACATTTCCTTTATTTTGGCGTATGCTACTTTATTGTAAGTTCGTGCGCAGATCTAATTGTCTAATGACACTCATAAGCTCCGAGATAAATCCACTGAAGTAAATTCATCCTATAGGATAGAAAAGGATCTTCGTTGATCGTTCTTTTCAACTGTTTGCGCTCAGCTGCATCCGTAGTCGATTATAATGCGTACGAGTGACCTAGCGGCCTTACGGCTGACTGCACTGTGTCAGCTTATTTGCACAGGCAGTTTAGTAGTGAAAGCGTACTTTGTTCAGTAACATCACTGGTTCCTGCTACCTCTGTTGAGCTCTCTGTACTTTCTGGGCTTGCATTTGTTCGTATTTCCGTCTACGAATTCTATATACCGCTCTGCCGTCCCCAGTATGCCATTATTATCACGGTACTCTTCAAAAGCTTGAGCACTTCTCTACCTTCGTGTTTCTATAGGATTCTTTTGCTTTTGTTTCAAGCATTATGACCCTTTCTCTGTAAGATCTCTTTCACGTTTCAAGTGTAGCTTTCAAGTGTATCTAAGATTAAGACATGTATCCTTTTATGGTGCGCATGCTTCCGTAACTTCAATCCACGCGATATAATCATTCGCTTTGAGCTCTTTCAGATGTTTATTCGTGTGCACTTGCTCGAGTTGTCATCAGTTTATTCTGTCGTGGCTCAATCATGCTCTTTCTTCAGTTATCTCGGTTTTCTCTGCGTGGTCTCTTCTCTAACGATAAAGACATGTGTCTGTATGTTGTAGGTGTGTAACAATAAAGAAACTAAATTCTCTACTTTGGATCCCTTCTGTAGATCTTTCGCCTATATCCCTCGTGCGTTCGTTCATGCAACACGGAGGTGTTAGGATGTATCGCCTGCTGCGTCCCCTGCTGGCTTCGGAGTCGCGCTACGTAAGGACCGGTACTCGGCATGCGACGATCAGCCTATCTCGTTGCTCGTCGCGTCGCTTGACAATCCCTCCGACCGCAAGAGACCGAGATTCTCATTTGGTTTTGAGATTCGTGGATCTCGCCTATGCGAATGCGCTTGCGCCAGCGAATCGAGATCGTCATTTTGGATTCATGCTCAAAATGCGAGTTATCAGAATACTCTCGGATATGCCGCTCAACGGATTGAAACACCGATGTACATTATCAGGCGAGTCGAACTTTACGGTAAATTTCCCAAACCACTCACATTACACCTGACTCAGTAGTTTGGCGGTGCCCCAACTTCCAAAAGAGGTGCCCGGCCATCATTGAAACGACGTGCCACCCGTAGATCAATGGTCACTCTTGTTTCGTACAGTGCGATCTGAGAGCCGCTTGACAGTGGCCTTCTGCTTCGACAGTGACCTGAGACCCTTACTTTAAACGCTGGGTCCCGCCACTATGATTCATGCTGAATACCTTAGTTCGACTCGCCGTACCCTCGTCGATCTCGCTGTCCACAAAGTTTCGATGCTCGCTGTGCCCATCGTTCGATTCGCAAACTATGACATCGGCAATAAGGCGTTGCCCCGAGAAACCAGGGTAGTCACCAACTGCAGTCGCTGCCTAAATGGTAGCGTCGCACGCTGGAGGTTCCGCTCGGGCGCCCGAATACCGTAACCCGCCGTGGCGCTGGAGCGGCTGCGAGGGGAACAATATAAGCCTGTAACTTGCACTCCCTTTATCCAGGAGCTTGCCTACGAAGTCGATAATAAATTCTATAAGTAAACCTTAACTGGTATTAGGTTGTAGGGAAAGTTCTCGCGGTTTTCCGAAGCACGTTGAGCTCTGGTTGAGCAACTTTTTTGAATCGAAGCCAGAAAAGTTCTTTGCCGAGGGCATCAAAAGTCTGCCCGAAAAATGGCGAAGAGTGATAGAACGTGATGTATGACGCGCGCGAGCCGTCCGCCGCAACTAAGATATTCTGACGAGCACCTGTCTCGTGATAGCGTTTATACTCGGTCAGTATTTAGTTACTGCAGCTGACCCTACCGTACCGGCGGCAGTCATATTATCGTAGTAATGGTTTCCCCCAAAGGAAATGGTCTGGCGGAGTTGTAAAGAATTCCCAACTGTTCATATTCCGGTCGGCATTTTGGTTAAACTACATTTATAGTGAGCTCTGAATAAATTACCTCAATTCTAGCACTGGTGCAATTAAGAGGAGGCTGTAATGCTAGTACGGTAGTTCCATGAGCATCCAAGTCGACGATCTTCACTTCCTTATCTTCGTGCTGAGTTGGTGAATCCGGGTTGAACGGATAATTATAGAAGGTTGTAACCTGAAAAAGTGCAATTTTCAAACAATGACGGTCAGTGAGGAAACCAGTTGGAAATAGTAGCAATAGAAGTGCTTCATGATATCAACACAAAAGTAAAGAGCATTAGGTGGAAGGGATTGGTTCATAAAAGACCGTGTGCGTAAAAGTAATAGTAGCCATGAGGATACTCTTGAAAGTTTTCATTTTTGCATGATGAAATGCGGACCTCGTTAAGAGACGAATGATGGGTTAAAGGCAGCGTGCACGGGAACAATTTGGTCCCATTTTCACCAAAAGCCCATTGTTCAACGCGACTAAAAAAAGCGGCGAAAAAGTTATGGCGATTTCGACCAAAATCTGAAGGAGGTTGAATCTATTCTAAGGAATTCGTGCTCCTGCCATAAAACTGGCACAACAGGTGGCAGTGGCGAGCTTTTACGTGTAAGTATGCTGAAGATGGTAACTTGAACGGATTTGACGTTAGTTCCTGCCCCGCCCCTTCTACCAACAGCTGTCCTGGAGAAGAATTTCCTAAAAGCTGTTCTCTTCGGAGCATATATTTTTGGCCAGATATTTTGCAAGTGGTTCTATGTACCCACACAAAACACTCATAAAAGTGAAGAAGAATTCAGTTTGTCATGCTTGATGCCTTGAAGTCTAGCATAATGAAGTGTTACCTGCACACGACGTGGTACGTTTGCTTTCACTGGTGTGTCATCCATTTGCTTCAAAGCGACCACTACGTTATAGGTGAGACCGGGCTTGAACGTGTCACCTTGTTTTTCCACGTCCAATTTCACATCGTAGCGATATGTGGAAATCTGAATAAGTGTACTCAAGAATGATGATTGTTCATCTTTATCGCGCCACGCATTAGACTGCCATTCAGAACTTAAGCAATGTGGGGGTTTGTCTCACGGTGGATCATAGAAAATCACGAGTTTTCAGAGCGGCAAAACACCGAAAATTCATTGTAAGGTGATGAACCACCAGGAAAGGAGAGACACCTGAGAAGCCTTAAAGTCCATTTATGGCCTGGCTTAGAGATTCGAGCCCAAAAATCACGCCAGCATAATTAGGCGATTTCTTTCTGATTTTTTCATTTAGTGACCCGCTTTCCCTGCAAAGCATTGACAGAGTAGATTTGGCCCAAAACTGCTATTTCAATTTGTATGGAGTTGGTTCAATCGCGATTCAAGTTTGGATTGTCACCAGTGATGCCATTCCGTAAAGTGCAAACAACGGAGAGCGCAACAAGGACCAGCTAAGACCGGCCTGTCTAGCACTAGATATTAGTCTGTTCGGAAGATGGCGCTAACCAAGCGCATACGTCGAGCCCTATCTGCAACTAGTGGTCTCTCTTCTTGTTAGAGTGGCGCATACACGAGTT